>JAOTAY010000191.1:2233084-2251380 GCA_025629805.1 Erythroxylum baracoense | reverse complement strand
AATGTACCATTTTCATCGCGACTTCCAAAACAAAATCATAAGCAACAGTTTCGGTGGCACAACCTGTTATAACAATCGTTTTGGTTGTAATTCAGCGAAGTAATAATTTAAAAACATTATTTATTTTGTGCATGTTTAGATGCATTTAATAAAGTTCATGGAATAATTATACATTACAAATGAAATTATGAGATTTATGTTACATTTATATATTATCCATAAATTATTCTTAGTCATTATTCTATTAAGACTAAATGTTAACAGAACGTAAAAAAATTAGCACGCGTTTTGATTTGTTTTGTGAAAAAAGTAGTCGAGCCTATATGTTAAAATATGAAGATACTTAAACAAGTGTGTAAGTGATGGTTAAATAATAAGTTCAATAAGTTTTTTTTGGTAAATAATGAGTTCAATAAGTTCATTGAACTGAATCAATATGAGAATTATATTTGAAACATTACTTGTATGTCTATAGAAATTTTCATTGTGATTATTGCATAAGTGATCATTTGACTTTAAGTCTCCAAAGTTCTCTTATATAGAGATTGATATGTTTTGATACTACTTATAAATTATTTAATCATGAATCGTTCAATTGGCAGTTATTGAATGTAACATGAACTATATAAAATTAGTTGTGCGACTAAGATAAGATTCATCTCCTTAAAGCAATTAAGGAGAATGTTCTCTTTTTCTCGATTAGTATTGATTCAAAAAATCCATGGCCAAAGTAGGATGACAATTAGTAAATAGTTTACAAATATTATTACTAATGATGGATAACTAATATGGTTAGATTCAAAAAGAGTAAACATTAATTTTATGCTTTGTCTAATCGAAACATTATATGATGAAAGGAGTAAATTATACAGAAAATCATGCATGGAAGGTTAGTTAAAACCATTTCTTAAATATTTGAGTGGTTATTTATTTAAATAATTTATAATCATAAATCAAGTAATTTATTTAAATATTTCATGTTTTGCTTAGTCGAAACATTGTATGATGACAGGATTAAATTATATGAAAAATCATGTATGAAAGGTTAGTTAAAACCACTTTGACATTCCTAAATATTTAAGTGGTTATGATATGTTGCTAAACGTCATTCTTAATCTATGATTATAAAATTTGTAATTAAATAAGTAAATATAAATTAAATAAAGTTGTAATTTATCTAACTTTAATTATAAATTATAATTCACTGCTAACATATATTTAAAAAGTGGTGTCACCTACGATTGCATAGCACCAAAAATTGCAAAAAGTACATCAACAGAATCTATATGCCCGGGCAAGGATGGTACCTTGCACTTTCAGTTTTGAAGCAGCTTTCTCGCTCACTAATTCCAAGGATTGCTTTGCTAACAGCTCTGCTTCTGGTTGTAGTAAAATTTCCCATACTCTATAGTTTTGAAAGGAATGAAATAATCAGGAAACTGGAAATCACTAAATGCAATAGAGGTTGGGCATAATATACATGCAACTTTTAACCGTACTCAAATACGAGAAAGAAAGCTCGAACATATCAGACTGGAAATAGATCAAAAGCTTTTCAGCATACAATCTCATCATCTAAAACACCCACCACTTGCTGGCTCAGCTGTGGAAAGGTAGCCTCAGCAGCAAGTTCAAGTAATAAAACTGAATTACATAGCCTATATTTTGCATATCGGGGATAGGTACCCCAAGTTCAACAATAGCATGATAGAAGGGTATAAATAATAGGAAATAGAAACCCACCCAAATGCATCACGCAAGAGTGCGCGTTCCTTACACAAGAAGAAATCAGCTTCTTCTGTGCGACCTTCGGCCCATGCATCATGACACAGCCTAAAACATGCTTCGTAAGAAACCACAGCGCACCATGGTCCTCGCCCACTGAATCCACTCACACAAATTATAAAATGATAAAACTATTGAGCAGGAATTATAAGACCATGCTTACATTAATACTGGCTATTCAATCAGAAATAACTACATCACAAACATTGATATTAGGATCAATTTCAAGTACACAATCATCATTAGTGAAGCAACCTTGCATGAAATGTTGGGAACCGAGCAGGTGAAGAACTTGGAGACATAGCTTCTTTGCCAACAGCAATCCTGTAATGGATAACATAAATGCCCACAATAAGTTCACTTCAGGAAATGTAAGCATAGAGATTAAGAGAAAAAGATCCAGACACCTTGCAGATGGCTTTAGTTTCTCTCAAACCTTTACCTCAATAACAATATTGTCAGAGAACCCAAAACGACATTCTTTCACACTGTTAAACTGACAAGAGACCCCAAAACGAGATTCTTTACCTCTACTATAGGCAAGAACACAAAGGTGGAGTGGAGGAAGGAAAAGGGAACTTAACGGAGGAAAGCTTATGATTAATGTTGGAAGATGACGTAGCGAGTCAAACGCGCGCTTTCTTTGCACTCAAAAAGATGGAATCGCCCACTTGAGACACCCCCACACTTTGGCCCACTTGAGACACCCCCACACTTTGGCGTAATAGAGGAATAGAGGAGTAAATCATAGTTTAATCTCACTCAATTTTTGAAAGAGAAAGTTGTGCAAATGCGCTCTTTCTTACAACGCTGGAATGTTGCTTTGCACACGCTTTCCTGTAATGCTGGAATGTTGTTGTTTGGTTCGTTAATCATTGTACCTCGTCTTGTGGTTTGCTTGGTTAGGCACGTGCTATTGAGTTGTAGACCCTCTCTGAAATATTATTCTGTTTTATTCTGTCTAATTGAAATATATCATCGTTTTTGCATAAATTTTAAGCGATTTCATTCACTCATGTCCGTGATTTTTTTATTTTTATTTTTAACATTTTAATTATAATTATACTAATATTAGTTTAATAAAAAATAAAATAAAATTTCATTTTAATTATAGTAATTTTAATTTTATAAATAAATTGAAATTAAAATGATAAAAATAAAAAATTGGTTTGTGTCATAAGCGTGACACTTAAGTTACTACTGTGAAACAATTTTCCATTTTTGTTTTTATTTTAATTTTAATTTTTAAATAAAATTTTAAGATAAAAAATTAATTTTAAGAACTGATTAATTTATTAAAATTATTTAATTAATTTATAAATTAAAATTTAATTTTAATTATCATATAAAAATTATAATTAAAATAATTAAACAATAATGCCCGTGACACAAATTATTTATTTATTTTTGTTTTTAATTATTTTAATTTTAATTTTTAAATAAAATTTATAATTTTTAAAAATTGAATAATATATTAAAAGTGTTTAATTAATTTATAAACTACAGAAAAATATTAAATTAAATTTAAAATTTGATTATTTTATTATTATTATTATATTAACCCCATGTATATTAATTCAATAGTAAACATCTTGTATGATAAATTTTTTTTTATAGATAGTGTTTGTAAAATCCAAATAAATTATACAATATATTTAGAATAATTTATTTTGATTTTAACAACTTATTTTAGTTGATTAATTTACTAAAATTATTTAATTAATTTATAAATTATAGAATTTTACACATAAACACTAAACAGCTAATTTTAATAAATATCTTTAATAAATAGCTAATTTACTAAACATGCTGATGTTATTCATTTGTCAAATCAACTGATATAATTAGCTAGTAATTGTTGTTGAGGTTTTTATAGTCAATGCACAAGCTATGACTTCCGTCATGCTTTGGAACCGGTGTCCAACTCTTTGACGACTTGACGTAGCCTGTGTCAATAAGATCCTTCAACTACCTTCTTAATTTCGATAGTTCAAAATCATTCTATATGGCGACAATGCTGGCAAGCTGCCAGCTCCAACTCGATCCAATGGTCTACCGCTGGTCTAGGTGGAAGTGCCTTGGCAACTACTCCGACATGATATTTGCAAACTCATCGAACACTTGCTCAATCGATCCATTGGGTAGTGAATTGTTTGCTCCTCGGGTGAGACTAGAATATGCTCTCTTTTTTTATTAATCCACGAGGTGTCTTAGGAAGGTCCCAACTATAAGAAGGTGCCTTTAAGCCATCCACACTCAGACTAATCCTGGCTCGCACCGGATCAGCCTGTAAGGGATAAAGTGCTGGCCAAACTGGTCTCTCCATTTCTAGGACTCGAACTGGAGAACTCTAATTAAGGAATGAGAGTGCTGAACTACTCACACCATCTATATTTTGTTGACTAGAATATGCTTTTGACCTAGAACTTTACTTACCCGTCCCCCTTTAACAACTTATCCCTAGCACTTGCACTAGTCACATTACTCACTCTATCCCTAAATGCGCGTTAACTATATAAGATGTTTAATATTGCATTAATATACATGCGTCCTAATATAATAATAATAATAATCATCATCATCATCAATTTTTTAATTTTATTTAATATTTTCTGTAATTTATAAATTAATTAAACAATTAATTCAATTTTAATAAATTAATCATTTTTAATTTTTCTTACAAATTTTATTTTATAAATTAAAATTAAATAATCAAAAAACAAAAATTGAAAATTTTGTCAGACACAAAAATTGTTTTTTTATCATTTTAAATTTAATTATATTTAAAAATTAAAAATAAAATAAAAACAAAAATTTGTCACGAGTGTGACAAAATTCACTTTTTATCATTTTAATTTTAATTTTTTATAAATCAATAGTAACATGATTATAATTAAATTAAAATTTAATTTAATTTTTTATTAAAATAATAGTAACATAATTAAACTTAAAATAAAAAAGCAGTTATAAGTTAACGAAGTCGCTTAAAATTTACGTAGAATCGACGATATATTTGAATTAAACCGAATAAAATAGGATAATATTAGAAAAAAAATCTAGACTCGTGCTATTGGACTATTGCCATACCGTCACCATCAAACGTCAAAGAGAAGGACGTAGCTTGTCTTTTATATTGACCAAATATTATTTTAATAATTTACTTGACGCAGAATTTTTTAATTTGAAATATGCTTATAAGTTTAACAATTTAAATTTTAAATGTTAAAAAATGAAATGAATCTGAAAATCTTTCTTTATGAGAAAATTTACTGTTTTGTTACTTAAAATATAAATATTAGTTGATCTTACTAGAAATTTTGAATACAATAATAATTTTAAAGTGAAAATATATTAATATTTATAACTATCAATTGGGTCGAATTCTTTACTTATATTTAAGTTATTTATTTGTTAAATAATTTATTAAAATAATAAGTAAATGTTAAGAAACATCTTGTTCTTTCTTTAACAATTTATAATCTCTATTAGACTTTTCAGTGAGATTCGAACCCAGATAAAGTTCTGACCGTCCGTTAGAGAAAAAACGAATAAATCTTATAAGATTTTTAAGAAATTCTCCGATTTCTTCCGAATGTGAATGATCGATTTTTCTCAATCTTTTCGATTTTTTAGTTACGTAAGAGCAAGTCAGAAAGATTGAGAAATAGAAAAATCTGATTTGATTCGTTTTTAATAACTATGAGATGACCTTCTTAGGGTGCCATTTTGTGAACAGATGCTCCTATTATACTTATAGTATCTCAAGGATGAGAATTTTAATTAATTAAATAAAATAATATTTTTTATTTAATTCAATCTTTGATATCTAATTATAATATTTAGAAGATATGGAAACTAGACCTTATCCTTTGAGGATTTAATCATTTTCAACCATTAATTCTGATCTGAAAAATGTATGAAAATGGTGATTTCTATTTCATGTTCACTTTCATATGTATGAACTGTCAAGTGATTCGATACATATATTTTTAAATTTAAAAATATATTTTAAATTTAATGATTTAATTCTTCTTAATTATAAATTTGATCCAAATATTTGTAAGTACAATAAATGCAACTTAAAACTTTCCTGCTCAATCTAATTTTTGAATCTAACATTATAGAAAATTTGGATCAGTATAAAATAATTTGGTAACAATTTTTGTAATGTATAATAGCAAATCCAATGATACTTATTTTATCTAATTAAAAATGGAATAATTTTTAAAAATAGTGATATGAAATACAAAATTTTATTAAAGAAAAAATTTCAACTTAGTTTAATTTTTGAATAAACTAGAGTATTTTTTTGACTTCGAATAAATTGAATTCACAATTTTATTTATCTATTTCTTTTTTTTTATTTCTATCTCTATCTCTTTCTTTCTCCTCTCTTCTTCAATATGTTAACTCAATAAGTTAATTACTAAATATAATTATCTAACAATTTGATGTAAGTAAACAGTCAAATATCTCTTAATTTGCAAAAAATAACTCATTAGTCATTTACCAAGGTCATTAAGTTTTTCTATAATTTAAAATTTTTTTTAAAAATATTTTCTCTTAAAATTCGTTTAAAAACTAATAACAAAATATGATAACTCAATTTGATTTTTAAACTTGACCAACTTAAATTAATAATTTCAAATAATTATAATAAATTATTAATTCAAAAAATATTAAATTAGTTTAATTCAAATTTAAAATTAAACTAAATGTACAAATAACATTTATGATTTAACTACTTAATATTAATGCCACAAATATTTAGTAATCATAATTTTTTTAAAATTCAAGATTATAAAAATTAAACTTTAAAAATTTGCTGTCAAAAATATTACCAATTATAATATTATTTCCCAAAAATATTATGCTTCTATTTCGCTTTCAATTTAAAAAGGAAGTTTGAACTCTAACATTAAATTTGCTGAAAAAATTCTAATTATTATTTTTTTGATTAAAGATAATAATATTTATAATAGACTTGAACTTATGACAATATCTTCTAATTAAAAACTAAAAGAGTCTTAAAACCACTATTAATTAAGAAATTAACGAAATGTCATCGTTTTGACGAATTTAAAGTTCACTCGGGAGCAAAAACCTGGACTTAGGCCCAGGCCACAAACAGTTTGGACATCCCTAAAAGTAGGGGTAGGTACGGTTCGGTTCGGTCAGTTTTTGACTGTTGAACCGAACCGAACTGAATAATCGATTTTATTTTATAAAAAACCGAACCGAACCGAACCAAATGTCAGATAAAACCGTCGGTTAGGTTCGCCTTGCAGTTCAATTTGGTTCGATTATTTCAATTAATTTGAGCCTTAATTTTAGGTCTTAAAATTTGGGTCAATTTTAGTACATATTCAACATTTTTATTTCATTTTAGGACCTATTGAATGATTGTTATACTTGCAAAGTTGGAAATTTACCTTATATACCTAGAGTTAAAAATATAAAAAAATACAAACTTTTTTTGTTTTTAGTTGGTCAGTTTAGTTCAATTTGGTTCGGAAAAAATTTTGCCTACACCGCAACCAAACTGATATAGTCGGTTTTCCAATATCCGAAACCGAACCAAACCATCCATCACATCGGTTTGGTTCGGTTTGGCCCGGTTTTGCCGGTTTTTTGGGTTAGTTCGGTTTTTTCGATTTTTTTGCCCACCCCTACCCAAAAATATATGAATCCTACATTATCAAGGCACTAGAGAGTAAATGAATGGTGTGAACTCAGTCTTCTGCAATCAAAGAAGCAATAATAGCAAACTGAAGAAGCATACAAAAAGGGCTATATTCATTTTCAATGATAGATTGGCCTTAAAAATTCTAGTTATTGACACACTTGTACATATTTTTTTTTTAAGAAATCTTTAGTATAAACATGAAACCATATCTAGCTTCCAAGAAAAAAGGGAGGAATAATCACTCATCATCTGAACCAAGGACCTGCTGCTTTAGTTCTTCAACTTTGGCAGCAAACTCTGCCCTATTTTTCTGCAGTAAACCAGAGACCAAAACACCAATTAGCATTTGCTCCTCCAGGTGTACGCACACAACTCTACGAGGGCTTACCTTAAAAAGCAAGTAACGTGTAGTAAACCAGAAGCTGTAGCCAAGTCCTACTACTTCCATCAACTTGGGAAACTGGAGCCAGAAAATCAAGTATTGTATTAAGATAGGGCGATGGAGTGATTAATCATCATTCCAATTAGTTTCGTTAATAATTATCAAACGTAAATGCATAAATACCAACGGAATGGAATCAATGGCTCCAACAATAGCTGCTGCTAACCACAAGGTAATCAAAGCACCAGCACCGTATAAAACAATAGAATACGTGTCTTCAGAGTCGAACTGCAATTTCAAATAAGAAAGTTATCAATATTTCAAGACATAAATATCTAATGATTTCTTCAACTTCGCGGCAGATACATAATGTAGAATTATTAGCTATAAAACCAGGCATGAAAGCCCAACTATGAAAAAAAGAACAGATGAAATGGGCAGCTTTGCAGAACAAGACTTTAATACCATATCTGATCTAATAAGCTTGAATCTTACAGAAACACAATTCATGAAAAAGGACAATAGTTGGAGAAGATAAAAGGAAACCAAAGTGAAAGTTTCTTGTGAAACATCACAAGTAAAACCAGATTATCACTGATTTTGTGCTCAGGTAACCGCTCAGGATTGATGTTCATCAAGCCTTACATGTATAAAACTTTCATAACTTTCAGTTACTCTTCATAGCAACCAACATAATGTAACATCAATAATTTGCAAATTGGAACATTAAAAGGCAAGTGAACCAAAGGTCTGAATGCAAGAAATAGAAAACAATCGGTAAATAACCCAATAGAAAAATTGTAGTTAGTATAAAATAGGACTCAGAATATTGAAACATCAGCAAGGCAAACCAGCCATTATGACGAGCGAACCATAATATAATATTCTTCATCGTCCTATAACAGTATGACAGAGAAAGAAAGCAAGGATAATTAACAAACACCTTTTGTAACATTAGATACCAGTATGATGGGATTCTATGTAAGCTTATGGGAATCAAAATTTAAACGCTGGTGTGTCAAGTATAGTAAAGCAACATGACTTTAAAGCCTGGTACAATTAAATCATTAGTCAAACTAATGCTTTTGACAAGAACTCTTGCAGTAAGAAATTAGCTCTGGGCTCAATGTTGTTTGATATATCATAAAAGAACTCCATTTTCTGATACTCCGTATCTTAATGTTGAACATTTCTAACAAAAAGTATATGCTAGTAATGAGAAATAACAGAAATTATCACAAAACAGTTCCAAAGTCTATTGAATACCAGAAAAAATAGTCCATAGAATAACAGATAAGGCCTTTAGTGGAAAAATTCACAAAATATATAGTTGATGAAAACGGTGACTATCAAGTATCAACTGTTGCTCAGGTAACCGCTCAGGATTGACATAATTGTCAAAAGTATCACCAAGAATCCGTCCGACACTTTATACCAGATGAGTTCATCATCATAGCAACATTTCATTTACATACAATTGCAGCTTAACGAAAAGATACCAATAACACCACGTCGAATTTACACGTGAGAGTTCTAAACCACAAAGAGCTTTCAGGCAAAAGCAACTACTAGTTGCCTAATGCCCGTCTCAAAAAATCTTGTCAATTTTTGTACGCTTTCTCAGGTTATCAGTGAGCAAATCAGTGTCCAATACTAATCTGTACAAAGAAAATGCTCCGATAATACAAAAACAAAACGTATACAAAAAGGAAACCACTTTGTTGTGAAACGCTAGGATTGAAGACCAACCTTGATATTCAGACTATCCAATAACTCGTTTGCTTGCTCATTACTAGGAGATTCCTCCTTAACTACTTCTGTGGCCCCAGTATCAACATAAACATTATTTGCGATCGATGGACTATCCTCAACAGCCACGGAACTGTCACGTTCTTCCGTGGCCGCCGCAGACCGGGGTGCTCCGCCCGAAGTTTCATCCTCAGATAAGGAGGCTCTGGGCACCGAATGAGTCACAAAGAGAAACCCTGCAAAAGGAAACCCCCAAAAAATAACATGACGACCCGAAAATCCAACTGGGAACAATAAAGAATCGAGCTTTAACAGGAAATACAAACTCGGTTACACATACGAGAATGAAGACGGTTGAAATGACAACGGCGAAGGGTGCCGGTGGAGGATTGCGAGAGAGAGGTCTTGGAGCTGAGGTTGATGGCGGCTTGAGGCGTTAAGAACTTGGGGAGATTGGAGATGGAACGAGAAATGCAAAGCTCCATTGTTAGTTCAGGAACTTGTGGCTTCAATTGAAGGGTGGATAGTGGAGTAGAAGCTGGTGGCAAGTGGTGTTTTAAATCCCACCCAAGCTAGGGTTCCCCATTCCATCCACCACTTTCCGCGGGACATTTGAATTTACGCCTCTACCCTCGAAGGCTAAGGTCCACTGAAAGTCTTGAAGTCATATCAAATTTTTCTAATGTTTTTAAAATCTAATGGATTTTGTTTAAAAAATTTAATGATATTTCATTAACATAAAATTAATTAAAAATTAAATAAAATTTTAAATTTTAAAATACGATTAAAAAAGATTATTTTTTTGTAAAAGAATTTAAAATTTAATCTAAAAATCATTAAATTAGCATGAATTAATTAATTTTAATTTATAAAAAATATTAATTTACAAAATTTGACCGATTAATTAATAAATTAATTAATTTTAACAAAAAATATTAGAGTAAATCGAAAATAAAGTTTTTAACTTCAAAATTTTTAATTTAACATATTGAAGTTTTACTCGTTAATTTTTTATTTAAAAATAAGTTATATAAGTATAATAGAAATATTAAAAATAATATATTAGTAAAATTTTCCCAAATCCCATGTTTTAATTGTTGTATTTTTTTGTTTAAATTTGTGGATTTCATTTTTTTAAATGCTTAAAAATTATAATATTATAAAATTTATTGCAGTTTTTTAAATTGTATTCACTATTATACACATTACAAATTAAATTACTATAATAATCTCTTTTGACATAGGTTTATATCTATTCTTACACATGTTACAAATTAAATGTATAATATAATTAAATAAAAATATGTTGACTCATATGAAAATAGTTTAAAAATATTTATAATTTGCCGACAGGTTGGATAAAAGTTAACACAGATGGCGCGGTGCCTAGGGACTTTTCTGAGAGTACGATAGGGGGGCTTTTACTGGACTACCATGGTGACTGGTGTGAGAATTTTCAACTGAACATTGGGGCATGCTCGTCACTGGGGGCTGAACTTAGGATTAGGGGTGCTCACGAGGGGCTTCAATTGGCGTGGGATCTTGGGTATCGACGAATTCTATTGAAAGTGGATTCACTAGAGGTAATAAAAATCCTTTCATCCTCTGATAATTTACTGACTACGGAATTTACTTTGATGCAGGGCCTACGAGATCTGCTGACTCGAGATTGGGAGGTGAAGCTTCAACATGTCTATCAAGAGGGAAATCACAGCGCCAATCGGCTAGCGACTTTAGCTGTGCGGGTAAGACCAGGATTGCAAATTCTTTCAGCACCTCCAAAGTACTCGGTGGATGTTATAAGCTTAGATAGGCAAGGAACGATGTATCGCAGGGGCATGGCTTACAGCTAACCTGCTTATGTGTTGTTTTTCTCTTCCTATATATTCAACAAAAAATATTTATAATTTTACAAAAATTCTTTATGTCACAATATTTTAAGATAAATGATTGCAACTATCCTTTTGCTCTGTATCGTCGCTTATTTTCAGTTCTAATAAAATGGGCTGAAATTGGACCACAAGTATGAGTTTGTGGACAGGTCCAAAGAAAGTGAAATTTGACCCAAGATGAGCTTGAAAGGCAAAGTCCAAAGAAAAACAAAGAGCTTACTCAAAATAATTAAAGACCTAATTTTTAAAAATCATTTGAAATATATTACTTTTTTTAAAAGCATATGTAAGGTACATATACATTAAATATTTTTAAATTAAATAAACTTTAAATATTCAATTCTAAATTCTAAATAATAAAATTAATTTTTGAATAATTAAAATATATATTAGGAAATAAATACTAATTTATAAATAATTTTTAATTTATGTACTTATTTATTTTATCCAACTAATTCATTTGACAAAATTATTATTTAACTTTATTTCATGGATATTAAATTGTAGTTAATACTTAATAGACGTGAAAAAAGAAGGCATTGTATTCTATTAGTGCAAGTAAGTTTTGATATTTAATAACTTTGTAATATTTAATAGGTGAAACTATTAACTACAATTTCTTAATCTTTAAGAGTATTTCTCATATTTTAAGAATAATTTAATATCTACAAGAATGAGATTATAATTGGTATTTCTAATTTTATTTTTATTATATTAAATGAACTCCTTTTAAAAATATTTAAGTCTGAATTGAAGTTCAGTTAATTCGGACCGACCTTCTTGATTTTAAATTAGGCCTAACAAATTTTGCAAAGCCTATATATATAAGGTAAATTTGATCTTCAATTTTCTCAATTAAAGAGGAAAATTAAAGAATAATTAGGGAGCATTATCTTATTATCTTCTTTTTAATTATGTACTAGTCCAAGGGATAATGTCAAAAATGTTATTTTTAATCTTTTTTATTATTTTTCACAACATATATTTTTAACTACTAACAATATGATTTTGCTTAAATAATCACAATATAGCAAGAATTGTATTATGAATTTCTTTTTATGAACCATGTATAATTTATTTACTAAATAGATTACATGAGATTATTCAATTGAATAATTCATATATATTGGATAATTTTTATATGCATGTAAACCATTTTAGAATTCAACCAATCATCAAGATAAATCTTAGAAGGATAATGGCAATTACTTCACTATATGTTTGTTAATATTCTTAGTTATCTCAATTAAGATTACATCTAATAAAATGGCCCACGACCATATATAATTTCACATCTTATTTTTAATAGTAAGATAATCATACTTCATATTTTATAAATTTAATTTATAATTTACAAAATAATGCAAGAAACAAATTTAACTAACAATAACAAAATTTATATCCTACCACCTGTTGTTTTTTTTATTAATTAATTTAAATACATAGGACAAATTATTTCTTAAAATTGGTAAAAAATATTTTAAAATTATTAATCTAAATAAATTTTAAATAATTTAGATTAAATTTAATAGATAAATTGAGCCATACATTTAATCATTCTATATATAATATTTATATTATATGTTTTATTTATAGAAAGAATTTTCTTATGAATTAATAATTAAAATTAAAATATTTTTAAAGATTTTTTGAAGTATAGAAGAAGTTTATGTCTTAAAAAAAAAAGAAAAACAGTGAAAACTAGGTTGAAAAATAAGGAAAGAAAAGAAAAGACAGTTGGAATGAGGCTGGCCTCATTGTAATCTCTTTTTCAACTGTGGTATCAATTTTATGTTCAATTCAATCTACAGCTACCCTCCTTCTATCTCTTTGTTTTATTGTAACCTAAATGTTTGTATCTTCATGAACCCCTTTCCCACTACATAAAGCTCCCATCTTTGTCACTCAAACGAAATCTTTTCTCAGCCCCCAACACACAAACTCACTCTTCATCTTATTTTCTACGTGGGTCATTATCTCATAATGAGATCACAAAGCTTTCTACTTGATGACCATTTTCTTCTCTAGGCTTTAAAAATGGCAGAGAATCTTGATTGTCAAGACTCAAGCCTTCTATGTACAGAGAACACAAACATTTGTTTGGGTGATTTTGATTCTGACACCGTGGATGAGTTTGAGTGTTCCCCTTCTTGGCATCACCAAGGCAATCATAATCACACCATAGATCCTTTCTTTTGTAGTTTTAGATCCAAATCTTTGATGGGATTCACTGTACTGAGTGATGAGAGAGTAAAGGAAATGATTGATAGAGAAAGTGAACATTTGCCAAGAGGTGATTATCTAAAGCGACTGAGGAGTGGGGATTTGGACTTGAATTTTAGAAGAGAGGCTGTTGATTGGATTTTAAAGGTTGTTTTTTTGTGTTTTTCTTTTTATTCTCTGAAATGGGATTGGTTTTCTACTTCTTTTGATTGATTTTTCACTAGAAACTTCGTTCTGGGCTATCATCTCATTTCTCGAACAATGTGGATTTTCTCTGCATTATGCAAATCTGGGTTTTTCGTACTTGATCAATATGTTATTTCTGATTGTCCAATCATTTTTCACCTTCACGCCGGATTGGTGATATCCTTTTGCATTGATTTTGGTTTACAATGCCTAATGGAAGATGAAGTCTTTGCTGACTGTTTGCTGATCGAGTTTCTTGCATTGTGATCAACAGGTCCAAGCTCATCATCATTTTGGAGCGCTAAGTATTTGTCTATCTCTTAACTACTTGGATCGTTTCCTATCAATTTATGTGTTGCCTGTAAGTGCAGATATTGTGTTCTTCGTTTTGCATTTTGTTCTTTGGGCACTGATCATTTTTACCTTTTTTTGTTTTTTCCACTTTTGACGTAATAGAAGGATAAGGCTTGGGCTCTGCAATTGTTAGCTGTAGCTTGTTTATCACTAGCAGCCAAAATGGAGGAAAATAAAGTTCCTCTATCTGTAGATTTACAGGTAATGATCACACTAAGTTAACTTACAGTGACAAATTGATGTATTCAGAAGTTGATCATGCTTTTCTTGCTTCTTTCCCTGTTTTTTTACTAATGATGTGGTTTTTGTGGTTAGGTAGGAGAACCCAAGTTTGTTTTCGAAGCCAAAACCATTCAAAGAATGGAACTTCTGGTGTTGAACGCATTGAATTGGAGAACTAGAGCATTTACTCCTTGCTCTTTCATTGACTATTTCCTCTGGAAAGTACATGATCATCAATATCTATCAACATCTTCTCTCTCTAGATCAGTACAGCTAATATTAGGCACAATGAAAGGTCTATTTTTGTACTGTGTCATGAGGCTTCTTCTTTTTTTCTTCTTATTTCTGGAGCTGTCTTTTAGGATTGAAGTGTTGATGCAGTTCTTGGTGGAAAACTAAATGCAGGAATTGATTTCTTGGAATTCAGGCCTTCAGAGATTGCAGCAGCAGTGGCAATATCTGTGTCGGGAAGAGAAGTGCTAGCCTTAGACATTGATAAGGCAATGCCTAGCTTCATTCACGTAGAAAAGGTAAAAAGAACAAGAGAAAACAATATTAGGGGTGGTTCCCCACAAGAATGAAAATGCAAGATAGGACAAATTTGCTTTTGCCCATGAAGATCTTGATGTATGATCTCTATACCATTTTGATTGAGTTCTTGAAAATGAGTCTCTCTTTTTCTTTTTTCTGTTGCCCCCTTTTTGGGATTTTTCTGCAGGGTAGAGTGTTGAAGTGTATTGAACTGATTAAAGACCGGTCACTGACTAGTGGGTGTCCTGCTGCTGCTACTGTGGCAAGTGTATCAGCCTCATCTGTGCCCCAAAGCCCAAATGGGGTATTAGATTCTGCTGCATGCTTGAGCTATAAAACAGATGACACAACAGCTGGTTCATGTGCAAACTCTTGACATAATAGTCCAGACATTAAGAAGGGGAAACAAGATAGCAGACAATTTGAAGTGGAAACAAGAGTCATGATTTGCCCCATAGATGATTCACACATGGGAGTTTCTGTATGGGTTTTGAGCATACCCCTTAGTTAACGGTAACACATTGGAACAGAGAGAAAAAGGAAAGAAAAAAAAAAGAGCAGGGCTTTTTTGATCAACTAATAAAGCTGAAGTTCAAGATGTGATCTTAGCTGTTTATATATAACTTAAAATTCAGGGAAGTTACACTGGCATATCTACGAGTGAGTATGCGTGTATGTTTATACTTGAGTATTGCTATGCAGTTCTTCTGCTGCAGCTTCCTTTTCCTGACAGAAAAAGAGGTGAAAGGACATGTAAAAGAGACTTACAAAGTTTTGATATTGTATGCTCCCAAGTTTTCAATACCAATTGCAGAATTAAATGAAGGGAAAAGACATTAGTTCAATTGCAAAGATTCTAGTTTGAGTCGCAGTTTCTATCCATCCGCAGGTATATACACTTGTTCACCTAAAGAATCGGCCATCATTAAGCATTCTGTGACAAAAGAGTAAGCCAGATTAAGAGTAATATCGTATAATTTATAAGTTATTACGTTCATTTGACATGATATTAAGTTTGTGGATGTTCCTTTTTGGGGATTGCAAACAGGTACGGGCTTGGAATGTCGTCCACAGGACGCTGACCAGTCAAGTGCAGGATTCTTCTAACGTGAAATAAGACCTGATGATTGTTGAAAGCAATCGATGAACATCAGAAACCTTGGAAATCCTGAAGTCTTTTATTATTTAAAAAATTTTAATTACTTGAATAAATAAACTAGAAAAATTTCTAGGAAATATAAGACCGACTCCATTACTTAAGTGGACAGTAAGTGCTGGGTAGTTGCTTACACCTGTTTCCTGTTTTGTCACCTCACTGACCATCTTTTTCTTTTTCTTCCCTCAAGTGAAATGGTAATCTTTCTCTTTTTGTTTAGGCTGTTAAGTGTTAACTTCAAAAGGTTTAACAACTAAGAAAACAAAATGATTGGAAAGATTAATAGACTGGTTTAATTATAAAAAATTGATTTTGTTCATTAGTTAGTTTTCAGTTTTTTAATTTATTTTATTTTAATAACTCTTGTTGTTAGAAATTAACAAATTTATTAATTAATTGATCAATTTTTGTAAATTAATAAGTTCGTATAAATTAAAATAAATCAGTTAATTTTCATTTAACAATCTTTTTTTTCAGTTAAATTTCAAATTTTTCAACAGATAAAGAAAATCTCTTTCAATAATATTTTAAATTTTTTAATTTTATTCAATCTTTATTCGATTTTACAATGACCTAATACGACTTAAACCTTTTAAACTTTACACCTCTTGATTTACCGTTTTTAACTTTTGGTATAATTGATAAAACATTGAAAATACTCCTTTCAACCTTGGTCATAAATATTATTTTTCTTTTTGAATTTCTGATAATTGTAAAAATTTGGGGAAAATAATCGTAAAAGAAACACAATTAAACAAATTAAAAGAGAGAAAACTAAATAAACAGATTGAGTTGTATTTCGATTAATGTTTTTATAAGTTTTTAATTAAATTCTTTTTTTTACGTTAAGGTTTTAACAGTTTTGTTTGAATATATATGTTTGAATTTCTTTTAAAGTATTTTTTTTGGAATATAAGATCTCAATTATTCTATAAAAAATTATTTCAATTATAATAAATGAACTAAACCATTTTTATTTTGATTTTCATAATAATGAGTTTAAGTAAAATTATAAATTAATACAAAATATGTCTATCATAGTATCCTCTTCTTTATTCTAAACTATACTTTAAATAAAAGAACTAAGATTAAAATTTTATTTTATTTTTGTGAATAAGGCCGTTCGGAATCCAATAAATTAGATTCAATTCATTAATTTCATAGAATTGAATTCAATTCATGTCTTTGGAATGCTAAAAAAGAGATGACTTGAATTCAACTATATAATTGAATTTCATCTTCTTTATGAATTCAATTCACATCTCAAATGGTATGATTTGGTGTGTGAATTGAAGAGTCGATTCTTTTCAAAACATTAAGAATTCTTTTTCTAAATATACACATCATAAATATACAAATTACTACAAAACACACACACTGATTACATACTATTGTTAGCTAAGGATAAAAAAGTCATATGAAGTAGTTGAATTCATTTTTATTGTGTCCCAAATAATATAATTGAATTCAATTATAATATTTATATATTTATTCCAAATAGTGTAAATCGAATTTAATTCAATTCTACAAATATAATTGAATCCAATTCGAAAGTTTCCAAACGGCCTTAAAAATAATTAATTACATAGTTAATTAGATAATTTAGAAAAGCTAAAATTTGGTTTGGCTTGACTTGTAGAACTGATCACAAGAACTTATTCAACACAAGTCATACACCAATTAACCGTTAAGCATCCCAACATCATTATTTTTTTTACATACGTACGAGACATATGAGACGAATCCAACAGAAGCAAAGCTGTAATAGTAGTACACATGTGTCTTGAAAGTTGAAACTGCAGCTAAGTTCACCCTTCTTATCTTTATACAACTCTTCGTGGCATCTTGTGATCACCATCAAGCTTAGCTTCCCACTACAAACAATAATATTGTTTGTCCTTAAGTTTTTAGTATATGCCTTTATGGTGTGGACCCCAAAAATATGGTCTCACTGCCGCTGGAAAGGTGGGTTTTTGGTGGGTGAAGCTTTAACACATCTCTTGTATCTCTGTCTCTGTATCTGTCCCTCTATCTATATCTGACAAACATCACAAAAACAAATAAAGAATAAAAGGGTATCCGAGCTTAGTAATGTTTGTACCTGCAGAGTTTCCTGGACCGAGGAACTGA
>JAOTAY010000191.1:2217715-2232984 GCA_025629805.1 Erythroxylum baracoense | reverse complement strand
AAAACAAATAAAGAATAAAAGGGTATCCGAGCTTAGTAATGTTTGTACCTGCAGAGTTTCCTGGACCGAGGAACTGAATGTTGACGGGACGAGAAAATAGAGGTGACCATATGTAAGAACACGGAGTCCAAGACTAGAGTTTTTGTGAGTGTGCGTGGTGGTTTAGTGGATGGTTTTGTGTGTAAAGAAAGTAGGTGTGGGTAAAAGGGTGATTGGTTCAGAGATCTCAGAAGTAGATGGCAACAAAAAGATCAAATTTTTTAAGGGAGTGCCCATTTAACTAATAACGACAAGTTAGTGATGAGAAAAGGTTTTGAGTAACTCAATAAGTGGCACAGCTCATGTTAACCAACAAGGAAGCCGTGGAAAGGTCTACAGAGAACAGAGTTTCAGATGGCTATGTAAAATATGTGTAGCAGTCAGTCTTAGTCAGGATGCAGCTGGGGCACAAAAAGCTGAGAGCTTTGGCTTCGTTTAGAACGATGATTGATTGCTTACAAGTTAAGTAAGGGGAAAGTGAAGACTTTGCAATTTCCCAATTTGATGCAATGCTTGGCTTGATGGGGTCAGATTGTGGTTAAAGAAACAGAGGAATGGTGAATGTTGAAAAAGGGTTAAAGAAACAGGGGAATGGTTAAAGAACAGGGGAATGCTACACTATATAGACCATTGGTTCAACTCATTTAAAATTATTGACTCGTCAAATAATTTAATTATAACACGTAATTTTTGATTAATTGAGATGCTTGTTAATCGTATAACCACTTTGGTAACGAGTTGTACAACGTGTGAAAATTTCATTTAGATATTGGATAACTAGTTAGTCTAAAATTCACTTCCTTTTAGACTAATGTTATTTGATATTAGGTACTAATTAATTGAAAGAGTTGTATAAATGAATGAGAAAATTCAAGATAAACCAGACGATGAGTTTGACCAGTCAGAGGCTTCAAACCAAAAGTGATACCTTATCATGGTGTCATGTGCATAGGAGCTTGCAAGGACATTTTTTACTATTAGCTGCATTGATCAAGACAAGTAGACAGTAGTACCCAACATGGGAATTCAGAGGATTTCAAGCATCTCAGGCTCCAAAAGAGCAATTTATTTCTAAACTAACATCAATCGTTCACCAATCACGAATGAGTTTCTGTATTAGAAGACAACATGGTTCATTGTAATGACTGCCGAATGAATTATAAACACAGACATAACATGTTAAAAATCAATCCAATATAGAGATAGATTCCAAGTAGCAACATCATCTCCAGTAACGGATTCTTTTAATGAGCGATCGAGCTCCATTCAAGATTCTCGGTAAAAGTATTATTATGAATGTGCCAAATAATTTCAAAACTGGCACTGTGAGCTACTATACACTGAAGAATTTTTGTCCATTTGGAGGAGGAACTCCTTTATCCTCCTTGTATTGTTTTGGTAGTTTGTGGTGAACAGACTAGCTAAACTGGAGTGCTTCTAAAGTTGGCAACCTATAACAACGGAAGTCATTGAAGCTTGAGTTCCTGACCTCTTTGGCATTAAAAATGAAGATAGTTTGACAGTTAGACGAAGTCAGGCTGGCCGGTTGAAGTTAAGCAACGATGCCACATCCGGCTGTTAGGGTCGACAGCCCTGGGATAAGCGATGACTTCAGGGATGGGAAAGTAGACATAGTGAGTGTTGCATAAGCCTACAGTAATTCCACTATAACCAGCAAATGCACCATGGACCTGCCAAAATCCACAGTCAAGTCAGCTTTAGTAACAATAGAATAGCAACAGGTCACTGTTCCCCGGATTTCAACTAATTTCAGTCAGCTTTGAGAAGTCTTGAATTGAAGGTCACCCTATGTGCTAAGGAATACATCCAGTCAAATTTTAGTTCTTTGGTCATGTATTCAAATACAATTCTATATTTCTCTCCACTTCTTATAAAACAACTGTTCGAGAGGAACTAATAAGGCCAGCCAAGCTATGTTTGAGCATTACAGGCAAGTTTCAATAGCCAAAGTGTTTGAACAAGTACTCGTGAATAAAACACTCCCTATTAATCGTGTACCTCTGGGATGTGGCTACTTCAGCCGTTTCCAACATAAATTTCGTACTGCAAGCTGTAAAAGAAGGGGAGAAGTAAGTATGACTTACAGCATTCTGCCCAAGAACAGTGCATAAAATTCCATCAGAAGCATTTGCACGGCATGCACGAATCATGTATGTTGGATCAATATACTTCACATCAGCATGGATTCCAATCTCCCTGAAATATTTTTTCGTCTGGCCGGCAAAACAGCAAAGCGTCAACATGTAAAAAGATAAAGCTTTTGAAAGAAAGAACCCCAAACTTAAACTGACAATAATCTGAAAGCTTCTGTTATTTAGTTGATTCAATAAAGTGACATTTATATTCTAATAAAAGGAAAGACTAGCATATAGAAATGTGAAGACCAAAGTTCTGGGACCAATACATTGCCTTTAGATAACAAGACTAACCGCAGTTCTAGTAATATGTTCCCCAATGGACAAAATTTGCCTATTTGGCGAGCAACTATTAGACAAAACAGACTTCATTCTTTTGATAAAATTCACCAAATTGTCAGGTGTTACTGGCATCATAGATAACCGATTTGCTAGTAAACGAAACTACTAACCTCTTGTTGGATGTGTACACCGATATCTCCAAGGACAATGTTTCCAGATGCATCTTTAGCATTAGTTTTCTCAACAAAATTCTGCATCAAGTGTCATCAATATTCTCCTTTAGGAAACAAGACATAGCAACATAGAATCCGTCAAACACGAAAGACCCGAAACCAGCAGCTTGCCAAAATAGATAAACAAATATGTTCTTGCAACCCCCTATACCAGCTATATTTGTAATTCATATGTGAGAGAGATTCCAATCAGGTATGATGAATCAGAACTATAATAAAAAGTATTTAGGAGAAGATAGGAAGGGAAGTCTACAGGTTATGAGCGAGGAAAGAAAAAGTTTTCAAATTGGAGAGAAAAGAGACCCCTAAATTTTTCCAACTTGCCTGCTTCACAATCATGTAGAAAATGCTTGCTCAATCATTGTGGTAGGTGAAGTTATAAAATGTATAATGGTGATTCATGTAGTAATTTACCCAAAAATGTGCATGTCAAGAAAAATAATAACATAAAGAACCTGTCCAGCTCCCTCAGCTACACAGAGCACAGCCGATCCCTTTGTCTCAATTAGGTATTTTAGATATTTCAGAACACCATGAGGACTGTGCAAATGAAATGGCACCTAAAAATATGCAAATAACAATTACTGTAAGCAGGATTTTAAAAGCAAGTTTAAATTGTCTCAAGGTTCAAGTACCTCAGGTATTAAGCATATGTCAACTTGTCCGCTGGCTAATGCTGCATGCATAGCTATAAATCCACTGCTACGGCCCATCAGTTTCACAATGCCGATGCCATGGTAAGCACTATGTGCCTGTCCAACCAATTTAACATTGAAAGGGACATAAAATATGTTTAAGTTAGTAACAAAATAGTAAAAATCAGCTCACCTCAATGTATGCAGAATTTATTGCTCGCTGTGCTGCTTCAACGGCAGTATCAAAACCAAAAGTTTTGTCCATCAACAAAATATCATTGTCTATAGTCTTTGGCACTCCAACTACAGCCACCCGCAACCTTCGTTTACGACACTAAAACCGCAAATGAAAAAGAAATAAGCACTTCAGAAAACTATACGGAGGACATGAGAAAGTATCTCTAATTCTAGGAACTACTCTTTATAATATCTCCAATAAGTGCCCTAGAAATCCATTGATGAAGCAATTATCCAGAATGAAATAATATGCAAGTAATATCATTTCATGTCAACTTCAAGAGGAATGAACTTCATCCTATCAAGTTCATGCAACTCCACTTCCATGATAGTATGAATACTAATTTAAACTACAACTCAGTTGCAACTCAAGCCCTCTTCCCTAACTTACAGCTCTCAACTCAGATTTTGTAGGCAATTCAGCAATGCTATACTTTCTGTTCCCATCTTTGCTCGTTCTGTTATGTTCTCCTGTCAAAACTTAGTGTATTATCTTCAAACAATATAAGCACCCAAAAGTTTCATCCTTTACTCTATCCACAATAGGGCACAAAAGAGAAGTACTTTAAAAGATCATTCCTTTATGTTAAGTGACAATGGAAAACAGTAAAATGACAGTCTGAACAACCTCATTATGAATTGCATTGGCACCAGCATGCGTACCATTCCCACCCAACACAAAAAGCATGTTGATTCCTCTTTCCTGCAGAGTTAAGGAAAATGAAAATCAAGCCACTTGAAGCTCTTTCCTGATACAGTTGTATTTACCAATGAAGTGCGCAAGAGTTCAAAATCTTAACAAACAAAAAAGGACTGAATACCTGCATACTGTCTACAATGTCACTAACATCGGGCCCTCCTCGTGAAACTCCTAGCAAGCTTCCACCAGAGAGATGGATATTTTGAACCACTTTTCTTGATAGCTAAAAGTAAGAGAAAATTCTAAAAATAATCAATTTCAAATTCATAAAGAGAAAAAGGTTTTGTTTAATGCTTTACCAATTCTTCTGCAATTATGATAGAAATATAAAAGAGCAGTATATACCAGTATCTCATTTAATTCCTTGTCAGAAAATCCACGATATCCAAAAGGAATCCCCACAATGTTTTTGACACCATATATTTCAAGTGTGATGACAATCTGCTCCAAATAAACCCCATATATCAGAAGGAGATGGAACTTTAAACACTAAACATGTCATGTCAACCTCCAAAGAATGCACAATTTGCAGTAGAAAAGAAAAAAATATTGTCTAGGGAATGCAATTCCTGCAATTAGTTTTCATCAAGAATTTTGATGAGTATAAATAGAGGGTTGACATGTACGCCTACTGACATGTCTGATCACATCATTGAGGCCAGGGCACAATCCACCACAAGTAACAATTGCTGCCTTCACTTCTTCTGGTTTGAAGTATATTTTCTCCCGAGGGCCAGCACGATGAACCCTGTAAGGATTTCAGGTCATATCAATCACAATAGAAGATAAAAATTGTTCAAACCTGTTCATATCATGTATAAGATTCACAATTACATGTCCTCTCAACTAAAAAACTGACAGAGAAGGATATTTACCATTGTTCAACCCAACTACAATCAGGATCAATGCACTCGGCTCCAGCAGATGTGGGAGATGAAAAATGTATGACCTACATTAGGGAAAGATGATGTCCATCAATAACTGCTATTACATTGATCGGTTGACCAAAGAAAAGTCCCAACTTTCCTGTAATGGAGCTTCAATCTTCAAAATTTTGGGCATTAAATTTCCATATTGGTCATTCTTTGGATATTATTATCTAGTTGAATGTTTATCAAAACTTGAGAATTTATACTTCAGAAGAGGACACATAGGTTCTGATGACGGGTCACTGAAAAATGGGGAGCAGTTGAAATGAAGGGCTACATCCAACACCATTTCATAGATTTGAAAAAGAATAACTAACTACTAGTTTTTTCCCATAAGGATCCAATATGCATGCAAAAAGAACTAAATCTTCGGGAACCAAAAACCCAAAATTTAGCTCCAAAAGGCCGTATGACAAAGGTCAAAAACATACCTTAAGAAGCACCCTATCATTGTTATTGATATATCCATGCCACTCCTCATCAGAAGGATAACCATCCACAAAATCTTCCGTCGGAGTCCTGTGAATTTAAAGCAGTTAGGCTTGTAGGATCTCAATGAAGCAAGTAAATCTCTTCTTTAACAAAATAATGCCACAATAAGAAACTTGCAAAGAATAAGGTCTAAGAAAAAGAAGATAAACGTATCAAGAACAAAGCAGAACTAACACTTTAACAAAATAATGCCACAATAAGAAACTTGCACAGAGTAAGGTCTAAGAAAAAGAAGATCAACATATCAAGAACAAAGCATAATTAACACCTCAGTTTCCTCCTAATTTAACAATTCAAACTAAATCACTAAGATTTAACAAAATCAGCTTCTCTAAACAACTAGAAGAAAGCTAACAATTCAGTATGATCCCATAAAAAGCTCTTGAAAACCCAGAAAGTGAAGAAGCAAACAAAGCTACAAAATTCACTCAAACTAAACCACTAGCCCCTCCACAACCCACAACCCACAACCCAACTTTACTAGCGTCACTCAACAGAAGCAAAAACGTGATTATCATGATCAAACAGACACCTCATTTTGAGACAGAAAGTGGAAGGAATGGACTCAGCGTCAGGGAAGACATCCGTCAAGTGAGGGATATTAAACCTCCTCTCGAAATCCCTCCTGTACTTGTCTTTCCAACCCGGGTCGCTAAATTCAATCGCCGTACTCTCGCTCCGACCATGTGCCGAAACACGACAACCCTTCACGCGGGAACTAGGACAAGCAAGGCCAAGGGATCCCCGGTGCCGTAGAGGAAAAGCCAGCTTGAGGCAGCCGAGGGAGAAAGTGGCGGCAGGCGAGAGAGTGTCCATGAAACGGTGGTGCTTTTCTTCTTCCTTCCAGTCTCTTTACCAGTGCGTGATCGTTGAAAAGACAAAGTGTGTTCCTCGTAGGCTCAGAAGACCGAGGAACAGGAACTAGGACATGTTATGTCTTTGTGAAGAACGGTTAGTTCTCAACAAGAAACTACTTGTCGTTTGCTTCACTTGTGCTATTATGAATTATGACTCGGTCTTTTCTTTTCCCATTTTCTTTTTTTTCATCTTCTTTTGTATTTCTTAGTTAGGTTTTTTAATTTAGGGATAATTATAATCAATTTTTTAATTATAACCTAAACTTTAAAAAGTAACAATAAAATGTTCAAATTTTTATTTTTGTTAATTATAGTCCAAACTTCAAAAAGTGACAATAAAATGTTTAAATTTTCAATTTTCTTCAATTCTAACTCAAAATTATCTGTTGCTCTTTCGATACCCTCAACCCTTTGTTTCATATTTGTTCTTATGACGTACCAAACTACTCTTGTATTACAGCATACTGCATCAGTAAGTTTGTCCGTTTTAGTTTGTTCTCTTGATACTCTTAGTGTGAGGACATCGATACTGCATAATTTGAAAATCAAATAGTGAGAGTTTCGAGAAAACAAACTGAAAAAAAAAACTAAAATCAAAGCATAAGGTCATCAGGCTATGTAATCTGAGTTAGGTCATTTTTTAATAACGATGTAATTTTAATTACGTGATTAAACAATATCGTTTTATTAATCTTCATTTTTTATGTTAATTTTAGTTGATGTGTATTAATAGTTAAGGTTTCTAAAATATATGGTAAGTCACGTCAACAAACTTGACGAAAACACTAACATCAGACTAAAATTGAAAAAATTGAAAGTTTGAGTATTTTATTGTTATTTTTTGAAATTCGGGTTATAATTGAAAAAAAATTTAAATTTTGGACTTTTCATTACTACTTTTTAAAGTTTGGCTTATAATTGAAAATTTGACAAAAGTTTAGGTTTTTTATTAATTAACCCTAAAATTTAATAGTAAAATAGGCCCATATTTTTATTTGATTTGTTTTAAAAATATTATAATATTATAATTTCAGAAAATATTTGTATCAATACTTATAATTGAGTTTATAACTATTTGATTTGATTTTAATAATTATTTCCGTTAAAATATTTCAATAGAAGTTTTATTTTAAAATTTTTCATAATATTTAATTTAAAATAATAAGTATGAAAAAATATATAACTTTTTTTTGTAATTTTATTCATTTGATAAAATATATTTGAACCCAAAGCAAGATATTTTGTGCTTTCAAACGTATTGTGTGTACAGGTAACAATATAATTCTTCTGGGTGAATACCTAATTGTCAAAATCTTACTTTTAAATCAAACTTTGAAAAGATAGAAGCTTCCTTAAGAAATAATATCTGAGCAGATATCTTAGACAGAGGAAACTTATCATCTTGCAGGAACTATTCACTTCCAAATTCACTAGAACTTTGCGAGAATGACAATACAACATAATTGGGTTTAAAATTTTATGAAATAGTATATATTAGTGAATAATCATCAAAACGTTAAAAAATTTATAAGTGGTAAGGGTCAATTATCGAAATAACTAATTATAGTTATTTTGGTAATAGTTAACCTGAGCCCAATTTTAATATAGTATCAGAGCTGATGATTTAGTTCGATTATCGCTGCGTTTATTTCAAGTGATAACTAGATGTCAAGTACCAGTTGTATTGAGGGGGAGTATTAGAGAAATCATATGTTAAAGGTTTATAAGTGGTAAGGGTCAACTATTCATATAACTAATTCTAGTTATTTTGGCAATGGTTGACCCAAGCCCAATTTTAATAATATATACATAATAATTTAATAAAATACTAAACATTTTCCAATTCAAATCAAAAAATGTATTCCTATTGAAACTTTATACACAACTGACAACTTTTGAGTAATATACATTATATTCAAATTTTGAAATATTAGAACTTGGGAATTACTTCAATTTGAGTCTTATATTTAACAATTTATTATGTATATATTCTAAAATTAGTGCTTTTTTCAATTATTAAAAGCTACGATAAAAAAAACTTTAAACTGTATAAATTTTCAGTTCAATTTTTAATTTTCTAATTCAATTTACTTTAATAACTCTTATTATTCAATTTATTAATTAATAAGTTCTTATAAATTAAAATAAATCAATTAATTTTATTTAATAATTTTATTTTTAATTAAACTTCAAATTTTTTACATATAAAAATGATCTTTTTCAATAACATTTTAATTTTTTTAATTTTATTAAATCTTTAGTTGATTTTATAACAGCCTAATTTTAATTGAACATTTTAAACCTTAAAATTTTTTATTTTATTAATGTAACTTTTAATATAATTTTTAAAATATTGCCCATAAAAGATTTTCGTGTTAAACGTTACCAAAACTTTCGCTTCATTGCTTTCAACTATAGAGGCCAAAAGCCCGTTGTCGTTGTAGAATTGAAGCCCTTTGGCTTCAAATATGTGACCATGATTTTACGATCATCATAATATATTATTTTTATATATAATAATTATATTAACCATAAATATCACTATTCCCGTCTTTATTCAAAGGCAACGAGTTTATATAGGCATTCACAGAAGCTTTTTGTGTTTATTTTAATTTTTGGTTCAATTTATATACGAAGAAAATGGAAGATTAGAGTGATCTTATTTATTGAATATTCTAAGAATAAATAATAATAATAATAATAATAATCAATAAGTTTGAGAGATTTATGAATTGCAGCAAATTTTCCTTTTTGATTGGCTGAAAACCGCAAGTTACCATTGTCTTGGAGTTCTTGTCTTGCCTACGAAGTGGGAACTACAATTTTGGCTAACTTGAACCACACAAACAATAGACAAAACATATTCACACGTGCTCTCCTTGAACCAAACCTTGTATTCCTTAGAGTGCAATTGTCTAAGAACTCACATCAAACATATGCGTAACGATGGCCTATATTGATTTTGCTTTAAGGCCAACCCAGAGCCTAAGCCACCATTTTTGTTCCTTTCAAGTAAAGCACTACTACGTACGTTATTATTAACAAAAATTTCCCTTTATTTGATATTTCTCTTCATGGCGGTAGAGACATTTGGGGACTGAGCTTGAATAAGTCAACTGAATTAACTTCCCTAACTGTCATTTATCCTTGAGACATCCCTATCTTAATGTCCTCTTCATTACAACTGTTGTATAGCCCTCAGACCCACGAGTCCAAATCCTTAAAACGATTATATATTAATGTTTAACACTTAAACAGCACAAGAACACAAGTAAAACCATAAGGTAGAAGGAGGACCGGCAAGTTATTATCTTCCTAGTCTTGATTATAAGTGAAATCTTCTTCGATGGTGTGCAGGTTTCTCCATTCGGCCTCTGTATCTGTTTTTCTTACATGTTCTTCTTAGGGTGCTTTCTTTTCAGTTAATGGTAGTCAGTGAAACCTTGTGCAGGTTGGTCAGATGATGCGAGACACGAGTCATATAATGTCGAAAGACGAGCTGAAGATTCGAGGAGAGCTGGAGATGGATATAGAGAGAGATTTGGAGCAAGAAATTAAAGATGGAATATACCATCTCGCGATAAGATTGCACCACCTTTATCAGCAGCAGAAGGAAAGGAATGTAAGAGAGGTTTCAGAATCAGGTACTGGTAAAGAGAAAAAGAACAGAACATTCTCTGAAGTAAACATAACCATAAAACTGGAGGGTGGAACCAAGGTTGAGATAAAAGAGAGCAAGAAGGAGATTCCTGAAAAGGGTAGGCCAAAGACAAGAAGATCAGATCATTTTCATGGCGTCATAGCTAGTAAAACCAGCAAGTTTGATTGGGCAAAGAGTCTCAGATCATAATCACTCGACACTGGGCTAGGCACGAATAATCTTAACAACAGTTGAACATAAATGCTGATGCTAAGGGACCCAAATCCGGTTGGAAATATTAGGGAGTGATTAATTACATTGTATTGTTTTTTTTTTTTATTATTATTATTATTGTTATTGTTGTTGTTGTTGTTGTTGTTGTTGTGAAATGTTATTTATTTACACGTGAAACTAATAAATTGACATGTTTTGGTTGTTTTGTTTCGAGTGATGACACATTATGGACATTATAATTTTTTTTTATAATTTTGAGAATTTTTTGGTTAAGGAGTAGTAGCCAAAATTAATATCATGAAATTCAATGTATTTGTATATTGGTAACTACTAGACAAGTCCAATTTAGTCTACACTCTAATTAGACTGAGTTTCATAATTTATTTATACAATAATAACAGTAACAATTTAATGAAAGTCTCGTTGATACGCGAGATTTAGAGAGGTTCAATAATATGAAGCTTTTATTCCTAACTAATAAAGAAACTATTTTCGATAGATTCACATTATATACACACACATACAATAAATATACAACAAGTTAAAAATAAAATGAATAAAACAAAAAAGAAGACAAATAAATTAATTAATTAAAAAACCATTACGATAAAATATTTAGGCTAAATAATAATATATAAAGGCTAAATAACTAAAAAGGAAGTATTGTATAATAAATATTTAGGCTCAATTTATTTATCATTAGTATTTAATTATTGGTTGACTAATTAAGCATGCATACATAATATTTATATGTGATAAACCAAGTTTTTTTGGTAAATATAGCTAAAATTAAATAAAAAATCAATTGGAGGGGTAACAACTTCCACTAAGCCGACTCTCAAAATATTAATAATTAGATCTTTACGTAAATATTAATTATCCAATTTATCTAACAGTCCTTGTCTCTACCAAAAATGTTATGGGTCTTTTTTTTTTCTTTCCATTGAATATACTTCACAGTAGCATTTTCAAAATTAACAAATTTAGTTTAATCTGTCAACATAATCAGCTGATTTTTAAACATAATTTTCAGTAGTTTGATATAGTCAAACAGTTAAAACCTTTCAATATGTCAAAAATTTAAACGTCAATCTATTCACAAGAATGAGAAATAAATTGAAAGATTATTAAAAAAATTAATTAAGTTATACAATAAGTCGAATTTTATATTTTATTGGATAATAGTCACACAAAGGTACATAAACTCATAAAATTTGAAGTTTCAGAAAGGAGAATTAGAGCAGAGCTGAAGCAAAACGAATCGGCCTCTGGATAGTGCATAGTACAGGACATTCAATGTGCCTCATCGTTGGACCATTAATGTCCACTAGAGCGATCAATCGTGACTAATAGCCAGAAAACTCCACACTTTCCATTAATTACAGAACAGAGTCGAAGCTGCCAAATCGGACGAAGGTCTCTTCCAGATCTTAAGTAAGTGCACGGTTGTTGATGGGAAGTGATGTTCAACTTAGGTGCAATTCATATGTCTGAAATCTGAATGTTGTCGGATTATTGCAGTTTAAGTTGGCTACAGTTTAAGCATAAATTTCTAGTTAGTATAATGATGTTCTCTAATTCAATTTTCTCTTAGGCAATGATGCCTATGTTCCATCAAGCATCTACTTATGATATTATTGTAATTAAGAAGATTATCAAACCTTGAGCAGCCTACATCTTAAAGTTGCCTGTAATTTCTTATGTCTGCATACCTAAGTTTTTGATATTGAGTATGAATTTAAAAGTTTTATACTACTTTTGATATAATATGCAATATTTTAAAAACTAAACTGAAAGTTAAATTAATAAGATAAGAAATTCAAGATTTAAAAGGTTGAACCGGTATTAGATTGTCATTAAACAGTTTAAAAATTGAATAAAATTGAAGAAATTCAAATATAAATAAAGAGATTGCCTTTACTCATCGATGAATTTAAAATTTAATCAAAAAAAGAGACTATTAAATAAAAATTAATTATTTATTTAAATTTATAAAAATGATTAGTTTATAAAAATAACCAATTAATTAATAAACTGATCAATTTTTAATAATAAGAGTTATTAAAATAAATTGAATTAGAAAAATGAAAATTGAACAAATTCGTTGACCAATTCAAAATTTTCACGGTTGAACTGATTGAATCAGCTTAAATTAAAGTTTGCGAGATTAGTTTATTGATTTAAATAAAATATTTATTGAGATAGTAAATATAATATCTTACTATTTATAAAATGAGTGCATGGGTTGAAATGAGAATAAGTGACATCATCTCATATCATCTATTTTTATTTAGCATTAATTATTTTTATTTCCTATTATATTATATTCGTATTTACTTTATTAATTTTTGAAATTAAAATTTTTTATTATCTTATAGTTTTTGTTTGAGAACTAAAAGGGTCACCTTTTATACTTTCTATTATAAATTAAATTTTCATTTTTATAATTTTCTTGCTCTTTGAAGTTTGGACCGAATCAAATAAATGTCAAGCTTGTTCATGTAAAATTAGTAAACTTAACTTATGATTTTTTTCTTTTAATTCGTATGTCTCCCTATTTTGAATTAAAAGATAAAAATTAAATTAATTAACACATGATTTACCCATTGACATTAAATTAAAGAAAGAGTTCGTACGGGCTTAAGTAACCATGACATAAAGTACGAAAATTAAGATACATTATTAAAAAGACATTTTGTGAGTGAAAGTATTAATTTGAAACTTCACTTACTCGTTGAGTTAAACACAATATCAATTCAATTGAAGCTTAACATATTGGACCATGTATTTTATATTAAAAATTGAAACAAAAAGATTAAATGGTCAAAACACGTATAAGAGACAAATGCATCAGCTTAATGAGCTTACATTTTGGTCACAATATTATGATCAATCACTGTCTGGTTTCAGGGTTTGACGAGGAGGACCAGATTCCCATATACAGGACCACATTTCCAGAATGCAGCTTTAATTGATTCTGGCTTTCAATAATTTTCCCGAATCAAGCAAACCATCCTCAACCAACTCTATGTGTCTTGCTGTTTAGTTTTTGCACACCAGAAGAAGCAAAACTAGTAACAATAGCAATAGTAGTACAAGCATTTGTCATGCCACTTGAAACATCAAGCAACCATTCATAACCTGAAACATTGCACATCACCTTGCACAGAATTGGTAAACCAGCCAAAACATGCACGTTTACCTATACTTTACCTTATATAAGCAATCAGGTTTGCCCTTGAAAACTGTGTTCCCTTTTCTTCTTTTTTCTGCAGTTGTTGGGTCGAGCATGACTTAAGGTTACCTCAGTCATGATATGATTTAAGAGGGGAAAAAATTTATAGAAGTTGAGGATAAAAAGTTGAAAGGAGATTCTAGGGATCATAATGGGATTCATTCTATAGAAATGCATCAATGCATCAAAAGTTGAATCTTCAAAGTGTGGTTGTAGTTCAGCAGAAGAGTTCGAAAACAAAAAGCTGCGAAAGTCCAGGAAATTTTTTTAGATTTTATTAATTTTTGCCACTAAAAGAGCCCACATGTTTCCTCCCAGATCATGTCATAATGGAAATGTATTTAAAAAAGACCATGCTTTGGATCCATTCACTTCCTCAAAGCATGCACGGGAGTTGCAGACATTTTGAGTTGAGTTTTCCATGAGACTTCAGACCTTGAAGATTGCTGATGCGTTTTCTTTCCCAAGAACATGCATTTGAACATGTGAAATATAATGAAAATCTAATCTTATGTGTTTATATATCATGTAACCTTCCCAAGGAGACCCATCAAGGACCTAACTTCTGGATTCTGAGTGTTGCCTTCTCTAGCTATATCTCAATCTAGAAATCAGTAATATGTTAGGTACTAACTGTAGATAATTGCAGAAAAAGAAAGAAAGAAGTTGGCGAGAGTGCAAAAGTAAATGTTATGTGAAAAAGGCTAAAAGAGACTTGGAACAGAAACAGGTCGGTGTAGGAAGGAGGTCCCATGATGAAGCTTTACTTCGATTGAGCATTAAAGTTAGAAAGAGTTATAAGTACCTTCAGGGGACAAAACTAGTTACAAAAAAGAGAAGAAGAAGTAGGCAAAGGTACCATAATATGTGAAAAAAAAAACTTAATGAACCCACATTCTGTGGAGGAAGAACTTGCACTCTTTCTCCAGTACACATGCACATGTGAAATGCAGCTTTTTCACTATAGTTCATATCCTGGAAACTTGTTTCAATATGATTCATCACACTCCAAGATCAATCACCCGAAACTCATTTCTCAGTTTCCATTTTATTACAGATTTTGTCACTGTTAGATTGCAGAACACAAAGTACAGACAAAGGAGTGAAACTCACAAGCATGAATAGTTTTCAGAATGCACTTAAATAAAGAAGGTAATTAAGAAAAGGCAGTGAGGTCCATGACACTCCCATTAAATTTTAATTATGCAAACCCCCTTAATAAGATAAATACCCACATGATCTTCCTGATCCTTCTAGCTGTACCTCCAACCCTTCTTGCTCTCTCGCTAAAAACCCAAAAAAAGGAGTCAAAATAAAGATAAGAATCAAAACGAAGAACCCTAAAACCCTCCTAAACTCTTTGATCTACTGAGCAGAATTATGATCCAGTAAACATACTTCTCACACTACTCTTTCCCTGAAAACCCCATTTTTTGCCATATAAACCCCAAAAGATTTGATCTTTTTTTTTTGCCACTAGCTTCTTTCTCTTTTAGGGTTTCTTACCAAGAGGGTTTCTTACCAAGAGGATGTCAACCTCTTTTAAGTTAACTCTTAGCTGTGGAATTTATGTCATTTGGAGAGAAAAGAATGATAGAAT
>JAOTAY010000191.1:2201391-2211955 GCA_025629805.1 Erythroxylum baracoense | reverse complement strand
CCCTTATCTTAGGATATGTGTCGGAATGACCTACGGGCGTCCCGGTGCGTACCCTAGGGTAATGGGGTGTTACAGTTCCTCTCTACTTTTCGAATACACCAAAATATCATCAATGAATACAATCACAAAGTGATCTAGATAAGGCTAAAATACCTTGTTCATTAGGGTCGTAAAAGCTGCCAGAGCATTTGTTAATCCAAAAGGCATCACCAAGAACTCGAAATGCCCATATCTGGTCCTGAATACACTCTTCAATACCACTATCTCTATAGGTTTGAGCCAGAGGGAAATTGCAATTTGCGTAACTATAATATGGAACTATTTGATTGCATTAAAGATGAGGAACTAACTGACTTAAAATATGAAGGTTATAGGTTCACATGGAGCAACAAGCAAACGTCAGATGGGTGCATTCAAAAAAAGTTCGATAGAGTCTTAGTGAATATGGATTGGTTAATATTTTCCCAGAAAGCAAAGCGATATTTTTGGATCTAGGTTTCTATAATCACACTCCCATCAAGGTTGATAACCTATTTAAAAAGGTTAGTACCAAGTACCCCTTCTGATTTAATTCCTAGCTAATGTGGATGGATTTTAAAATGCTATATCTAATGGAATGGATGCTGAGATTAATGGTTCTAAGCAGTTTATCTGCAAACAAAAGCTCAAGGCTATTAAATATGAATTGAAGTTGTTGAATGCTAGAAGAAGGAAGAATACAAAAAAGGAGATTAAGGAAGTTATAAATAGACTACCCTTAGTATAAAAATTACTCGCAACTAATCCTAACGATGGGTATTTGTCAAATAAGGAGATGATAACTATTAAACTCTAGTTTTAGGTAGTGGACAATCATTGTTCATTGATGTTTTAGAGAGCTTTAGTTAATTAGATTAAGGATGGGAATAAATCCACATTTTTTTTAGTATAATGAAGAAATACTAACTGGATATGCTCCATAAAATCTAGTTATGGTGAAGTCATGTATACACATAAAGTGATTAGTAAAGAAGCTTTGAATTTTTCCAAAACTCTTTTGGGAACAAAGGGGAATACTAGATCTTCTATGGAGGAACTTAAACAATTTATATCTGCAAATGGACATGAAGAGATTAGTAAGGAAGCTTTGAATTTTTCCCAAACTCTTTTGGGAACAAAGGGGAATACTAGATCTTCTATGGAGGAACTTAAACAATTTATATCTGCAAAGGTACCTGAGGGATAAGCTTTTATTCTTATCATACCTGTCACTAACCATGAAATAGAAAATGTGGTTTTCAAAATGAATGGATCAAAAGTTCCTTGCCCAAATGATCTGAATGGGAACTTTTTCCATAAAACATGGGATAAAATAAGGAAAATCACTAAGAAAGTTGTGCATGAATTTTGTAAGAAGGGGATTTTGTTGAAAGATTTAACAAAACTTACTTGTTTTTAACGCCCAAGATTCCTAACCTGTCTATATAAGTGATTTTAGGCCTATTTATTGCATTAATTTCATCGATCATTCCTAAAGTCTTAGCAAATAGGGTGAAAGTTGTCATGAAATTCTTATTCAATGAGAACCAAGGGGTATTCTTGAGCAATAGGAATATTGGAGATAATATTCTAATATTGTAAGAGTTTTTGAAAGGATACATAAGAAGAAATACTCCAGAGAATTATGCAATTAAAGTGGATCTCTGTAAAGCTTTCAATAGTGTCAATTGGAATTTCATCTTAAAAACTCTACAAGTTTTGAAATTTCCCCAAAGGCTTATTAAATGGATCCAAGCTTGCATCACCCTTACTTCTTTTGGCATTCTGATTAATAAAACTCTAGCAGAAATCTTTAAGGGTGTTAAAGGGCTCAGGCAAGGGGATCCCTTTTCCCTTTACCTGTTCTTGAGATCAATGGAGGTCCTCACAATGCTGCTAAAATATAAAATCTCCATAGCTCCAATGTTCAAGTATCAATCCAAGTTTAAATTGTTTTCTCTAACAAGTTTATGTTTTGCAGATGACCTTGATGCACATTCAATTTCGATACTAATGAGCACCATACAAAGATTCAAGGAGTTATCTAGTTTAAGCATTAATTTTCGAAAAAGCTACTTCATTTGGTCAAACAATGCAGCTTACCTTTCAGTTATATTGTCTCAAGTCACAGGCATGACAAAACAGGAACCCCCTCTTCTTTATTTGGGAATTCCAATCTCTTCAAGTAAACTAAGAAATGGAGAGTGTCTACATTTCATTGAGAAAATTAGGAAAAGATTGGGGTCATAGACAAATATAACTCTTTCTTGTGAAGGGATAATCTAACTGCTGAAGTCTGTCATTGTCTCAATACAATCTTACTAGTGGTCTCATATCTTCTTATCAAAAGGGTTGGTTAAAACAGTGGAAAGCATGATGAAGTAATTCCTATGGGGCAAAGGGGGAGAGAATAAAGGTTAGCTAAAGTCAACTAGAAAGACATATGTCAATCAAAAGAAGTAGGAGGGTTGGGATTGGAAATAGTTAACAAGAGTAACTGATTCCTTATACTGAAAAGGATTTGGAGAATTTTATATGAAAAAAGTCATTGTGGATTAGATAGATTCATAGTTATATTCTTAAAGGAAGCAATTTATGAGCTTTAAATCCTAAAAACAGTTATTTATGTTCTTCAACCAAATTCTCAAATTAAGGGAAATGGTGCATCGATAGGTTATATGCAAAATTGGGATACGCAACATGATTTCATTACGATATTGATAATTGGTGACCAGAAAAAGATAAAGTGCAGGAAATAATTGAGAATGGTAATTGGTCCCTACCTCTAGATTTGATCAGGAACTTAACAATTCCTTAATACTTAAACTCTGGAGAGGAAGATGCTTATCTCTGGTATGGATTACTTATTACAGAACTTACTATTAGGAAAACCAAGGAATTGTTGTTTCATTCAATTACAAAATTACAGTGGTGTAAGATGGTTTGGAGCAAAACTCTCAAGTCGAACACTAGCTTCTTACTTTCATTAGCTATATTGAATAGACTCAGCATAATGGTAGACTAAAGTTCTTATCTTCAACTAAAGTTTGTGTATTATGCAACCTGGAGGAGGAAAGCAGAGTCCATCTGTTTTTCAATTACATTTTCTCTAATGTTGTGCGGTAAAGGATTTCTTCTTTATTTACATATAATCCTTTCTAAAGTAGGCCAACAAACATCATAAACAGGGTAATACAAATGCCTAGTTCCAAGCAAGACAAGGAGGTCTACACGGTAGCAATAACTACTTGCTTTTAAGAGGTTTGGAAAGAAAAATTTGTAGAAGATTTGCAAGGAAATCTAAAAGCTTAAGCACCTTTATAAAATTTCAAAAGATTGTAGGAAGATGCTGGTGACTTCTTAGAGAATATAACTCTCTTAAACTTAGGGCCTGTTTGGATGAATGTTAATTAACGGAATAGAATAGAACGAAATGGAACGGTTTATAATGAAATGGAACGTAACATAGTGCAAAGTTGTTTGGGAGGGATGGAAGGGTTCATAATGTAATATAGTGAATCCTTGCTCGGAAGATGGATAAAATGGAATGTAATATATAATAAATGACTATTAAATCCTTGTTCGGAAGATGGACATAATAGAATGTAATGTATAATAAATGACTATTATACCCCTGATATTAAAATGATTATTGCAAGAGATTTAACGCTATAATTTTAAAACAGAAAATATGTCCAATTGAAAAGTCACGGTTGTGACATTTTTTATATTTTATATTTAAAAAAATAAAAGTTTTATTATTTTATTATTAATTATATACAATTTACTATTAATTATATAAAAATATTATTATTAATTATTTAATAAATTTTATTCTATTATATGTGATTTATATTTAAAATTATTTATTTTTATTTTTATTTATATAAAAATATATACAAACAATTAAAGAATATTTTTATATATTTTCTATTTTTCATTAATAAACATTTTAATAAATTTTATTTGTTATTAATTATATATAATTTTTTATTAATAATACACAAATATTATTGAGGGTGATAAGCTTGTGGACCGTAATAAATGAGTTTGGAGAAAAGAGGGTTAGGATTAGAAGAAATAATTGGTATTAAGAAAAATTATTGAGGGTATATTAAGTAGTATGTATTTATTAGTTTACGTTCTATCCTAAATCTTCGATTAACCTTTCAAATCGAAGATTTATTATTTTCACTGTTTACGATAGAATGAAATGTAACATAAAACCTTCCACTTCTATCTCATTTTGTTCCATTCTATTATAAAACTCTCAATCAAACAATGAAAGGCTCGGCCCTGGGCAGGGACGAGCTGAGCCTGTGCCCAGGGCCCCCTGATTTGCTCTATTCTTCCTAGCCTCTAATTTCCTGTAAGAATTAGCTATTTTTCTGTACATAGAGGTAAAGTCAGGAATTTCACATCTTCTCTTTCTCCCTGAGCTTACAAAACCTCAAGACCGGCCCTGAATAAAAGTGTATTACATTCTATCTTATTTTATTACTAACCCCTCAACTAACTAAGACCTAAGAGTGCCATTCCAATTTCTTGCACAACTTATACCAACAATTGCTAATAACAGGAAGAGTCTCCGTGAGAGAGAGAGAGAGAGAGATACAGGTGTAAAGAGAGAGAATTGCGGGGAAAAGGGGAAGGAGATGGTGACGAGACAAGAAAAGAGTGGGACTCTCAGGGACGATCTTCAATCTCATGTCAGCTTTTTTCCTTTCTTTGCTCTTGTCCATTTCACTTAGCTTTGTTTCTTCTGTGGATGCAAGACCATATAATAATTATAACATCAACAACAAATGCCCATTTCATTGATTTTCCTTTTGCTTTCTTTTTCTTTCCATGATTTTTTGTGTTTCTTTCTTGGATTTGATGTCTCGTGGTGACATGAGATGAGAATCAAAAACAAAACTGTTGGTTTGATTTTCTGCTCTTGTTCTTCCAAGTTAATGGCGAAACACAATTACAAAGTCCACGAAAGGTTGTTTAAATAGTAAAACAAGTCTTCGTAAGAGTCTATGATTTAAGATGTTTTTAGTAATAAAATATATTTTAAAATAGAATTATTAGTTAAAAATAGATACATCATGGTATTATAAATATTTTTAGATCATTAATATACAATATTATTTAAACAATAATTAGTTAAAAATAAGAATGTGCATAAACTTTCAGTTGAAATTAATTTTATTTATTAATATAATGTAATTTGTGAATTTATATATCTATCAATTTATTTAGCATACGTTTAAAAAAAGAGATAATTGTATTTTTATCATTAAAAAGAGAAATAATTAATATTTCTTTTATCTTTAAAGAAATAAATGGGCTCGAACAGAGTTATGATGAGAGTCACTTTGGACGTAATCAAAAGAGATGCTTTTTTGTAAGAACAGTTGGGATTGTACGAACCCCACTTCCCCTGGTTTGGTTGACATTTAGTATGATGAAGGATAAAGGGTCATCGCTTTCTTTCCTAAACTCTCTTGTTCATCATTGCTATTTTTTTTTCCTTTTTTTCATTATTTTTTAAATCAGATAAAAATAATTTAACAACTCAATCGGTTCGATCGATTCAATTATAAATTTTTTTGAACCAGTCAAATTTTTTGTTTTATTTTAATTTTCTGGTTCGATTTACTTTAATAACTCTTATTGTTAAAAACTAATCAATTTATTAATTAATCGATCAATTTTTATAAATTAATAATTTTAAAAAATTAAAATAAATCAATTAATTTTTATTTAACAATTTATTTTTCAATTAAACTTCAAATTATTCGATAAGTAAGGAGAATATATTTCAATCATATTTTAAATTCTTTAATTTTATTCAATATTCCGTCGATTTTATAACGGTCTAATACCAGTTGAACCTTTTAAATCTTAAATTTATTATCTTATTAGTTTAACTTCTGATCCGGAAGCATAGGGTACAAAGACTTCTCAATTAAAAATGTTAATATACCCAATTGAAATCCTTGAAAGATAGGACTAATGCATTAAAAAATTATAAATACAAATTTTTATTATACTATTATCCCAACTTAAGTTAGTGTGATGTTCCAATAATTTTTTTGAACTAAAATATAATAATTATAGAAAAATCCTTACATAACTATTTGATCTTATTTATATCATCAATTAATAATTCCCTATAACTATAAATATGTATCATTGAATATAATAATTTCAAAATATTACTATATTTCAATACAACACCAAATTCTCAGTAAAAGTCTCGTTGAGACATGAGATCTGAGTAGGTTCAGAAATATGCAGCTTTATTCTTAACTAGTAGAGAGGCTATTTAGATATATTACTATATTTTAATAAAACAACAACGACGACGATGACAGTAACAATACCCAATAAGAATCCCGCTGATACGCAAAATCTAGAGAAGTTTAATAATAAATAGCTTTACTTTTAACTAATAGAGATGTTGTTTCCAAATCACACATTACTAAATTTTAATGTGTTTTGAAATTTTCAATCCAATTAAAATTTATCTCTAATTTTATTTTTACATTTTAAAAAAATGAGAGGAAATTATAGAATTATAATAAATATATGAAATACCTTGATAGCTTTTTTTAAGTAATTATTTATATGAATAAAAAATTATTAATTTTATAAAGTTTTTACTAGAATTGGCCTGACAAAATCAAATGCTTCCTCCACTGGCATCCAACTATTACTTGAAAGGAAGATATTGGGGATATACTATTACATTGCTTCATAAATTCTTGACTTTTCCTATTCCTTTTTTTAGTTTATTTATTTAAACCAAAAGCTATCTTTTCAATTAATAGCAGAAAGTATCTGCATACTATGCTTTTCAATGCATCTCTCTGATTAAAAAAAAGTTATGTACTGGTATGTGACATTTGAAGACCAACATATCTTATCAAATAACTTTCACTGTTTTCTGAAAATTAATAATAAAAAAGTGTTAAGTTTATTATAATTATGTAATTCAGTATATCATTAATATATCTCTACTCTGTATTCTGTAAGGGTAAGCTGCGTACTATCAGACCTCTCCAGACTCAACATTAATGCGAGATTCAGACTGAATATGATGATGATGATATCTTCTAACTTTTAAAATTTATTAAGAACTCTCTACAATTTGAGTTTTATAGCACCTAGCTTTTATTAAAATTTAAATTATAAGGAGATTATTGATAGTTTTTAAAAGTTAAAAATATATTAATAATTTATCAAACATAAAAATTTTAGTAAATTTAATACCTGTTGATGGCAGGAGGAATGGGTGCTCTAAAATTAAAATTATAAGCAGATTATTAATAGTTTCTAAAAATTAAAAATATATTAATAATTTATCAAACGCGAGTTTTATATATATATATATATATATATTTATATTTGGAAGAATGACTGCTTTAAAATTAAAATTATAAGGAGATTATAAATAGTTTTAAAAACTTAAAAATATATTAATAATTTATCAAACACAATAAATTTAGAGATTTTTTGACTTTAAAAAAATTAACTAAAAATAAAAATATGTCAAAATATGCAAACTTTATTAACTTAAGTCTATTATTCCATTTTAACTAAATAATTAATCCAATAATTTATTTATATATATATATATATATTATAAACTATTTCGTATCTTCAAATTTATTCAATTTATATTCAAAAATTAGTATAACAATAATAATAATAATAATAATAATAATAATAATAATAATAATGAATATTGCTGATAAGCAAAATTTGGAATAGTAAAGTAGAAGGCAGTTTAACTTCTAAGTTCTAACTAATATAAACAAGAAAAGTTGGTAGAGCACATAGCATTAACTTCAAATAATCATTACCCTCTGCTTACACAGGCTCTGGAGGATACTGTGACATGATAAAAGGAGCTTTTGCAAGCACTGAATGAGATAAACAACCTCAGGAGTATAATTTCAGAGAGGTGATTTCAGAGAGGTGATGATAAAGGGTATGAAGTAAGAAATAAGAAAAAGAAAGTGAAGGTACAGTAACCTGCCAGAGTGGTGTACTTAAAATAACAGTTAGGAGGAGGGACCAGATCAGATCATCCATCACATAAAATGGTGTATTAGCTTTGAAATCCTTAATAATTTCTTAAGTACAAACTAATGTGTCATCTATGAAAACTACCTAAGGGACAACTAGAGATAGCTTTGGGCGCAAAATCTTAAGCAAAACTAGTGTTCTTAACCATTAGCATAGTACGATGTCGAGTGCATGTCCTTAACATGGTTTAGAAATGCTCCCAATAGCCAAGACATAAGAGGGTGTATGTTAGATACCTGAACCCCATTTCCCTTCACAGATAAAAAAAACCTAACTTTCAAGATTTTATGCTTGACAAATGGCAATTAGGTTCGGGGTTGGCCAAGCTAGCTCGAGATTAGCTAGAACCCAACAGGGCAAGTTCGATTTGACCAAACCTCAAACTTAATTTTTTTCAAAAATTTAGGTCTCAAGACGAGCCCAAATCAGTTAGGATCAATATGATAATATAAAAAGTAAGACGACGAACGTCATTGTTTTCTATTTCTTACGTAAATAATAAAAAAATAATTAGACCGAGTTAGGCTTCAAGTTGCTTGGGTCTAATTGGATTAGGTTATCTTGGGTTTAATCGAGCCTTAGACTAAGTTCAAGTTTAGGCAAAAGCTATCGGATTGAATTTGGATCCAACAGGTCAGATCTGAACTGGCCTATTGCTATCCCTACAAGTTATGGACTTGAGTAATGGCTAATTGAAATTGCATTTTTTTTGCCTTTATAATTGCATCAAAAACATTTTTTTTCAAAATGCGTTTTGAACTTGTTAGCATTTGCTTTGCCAAACATAGCCTAAGTGCGGCCTAGTTTGTCTGACTTTCGGAGCTGGGGAGTAGTCATGCTTCTTAAGTTTCACTCATGAAGTTGTAAAAGTATGAGCTAATTACATTAGTCCTTACTTGATTTGATTTTTTTATTTTAATTTTTATTCTAAAATTTATTATTATTTAATTATCATATAAATTTGTTTCCTTATATTATGTTAATTTTTATTTTTCGTTCATTTATAACTAAAAAATAATATCATATAAAAAATAAGAATTACAATAATATGTTATTCAAGATAAAAAATAATACAAATCGTATTGAGAATTGATGATGAAGCCCAAATTTGATTAAATCAATATGTAAACATTTGAATTAATTAAAATTTTAATAAAATTAACCAAATTTATTTAAGAAAATGATAAAAACATCATTATTTAAAAAATAACATTAAAATAACATCAAATCCCGAGTCGGAATAAAAAATCGAGTTAGACTCGGTGGTAAAGGTTCTAGACCCCTACTTGATATTCAATCCTAATTATATAATACTTAAATAATATATTAATATCATTAAAATTTAAGTTAAAAATGGGCAAATTTCATAAAATTACAATGTAATTAACCCTAAAAACGAAAACGTGAAGATTACATTTGGGATCATTGAAATGACAGTCCCGCATGCAAATGAAGATTTTTGTGGGTCACCTCATAAAATCACCTTTGAAGATCCAAGTCTTAAACGTGCTTTATCTACAGTTTAAGGTCTAGTCGATTTTGGCACCATCGAAGTAAGTATAATTTGCATGACCTAAGAAGAGGCCGTCCACTTCTTGCAGATTCAAACCATCTTACATTTACATTAGTGTCTTTTATGTTCAGTTGAACTTTAATTACAGATTATAGAGGTGGTGTGAAATTGTTATTTACTTGTATTAAAATACGAAAAAATATATAAAATTTGATAATAAAATATATAAATTTTCATAATTTTTATTACTTAAAAACATTTTTATAATTATCATCTTTACTGATTTTTTGAATTATTTTAATAAAATAACATTTAAATAATCATTAAATTAAGTCACGCATGTCAACATCAATTATACGATTATTTTTATTAAAATAATTTGACAACACACTTAACAAAAGATTTCTTTTAAAAAAGTTTTAAATCTTATAATTTTTAATAATTTAAAATGAACAAAATCACAATAACATTCTTGTCTTCAATCCTAAAATAATTTAAAATTTATAAGGTGAAAATAAAATGTAGTGTTACTGCAACCAATTCTCGGGACAAATTCAAAGAAGTAGAAAAGTGTAAATACTATGAACCAAACCCAGAGACTTGAACACATTAAGCTCGTAAATATAAAAATTCGAAGGTTGATTTTAAATTGTTAATTCATTAAATAGTTTATCTAAATATAAACAATAACAACATTTCAGCAAAAATGGGAAGTCATAATATACGCAACATTCCCTTTGTATTTTTACAAAGAGATTGTTTCCGTAACTTAAACCTGTAGTCACAAAGAAGCAGCTTTATCAGTTGCTCTAACGCTACGTTTGGTTGCTGTCCCCAATATCTGGAGACGGAATGGAACAGGACGGAACGAAATAAAAGCTGGAGACAGTGAGGTGTTTGGTTGTGGTGGACAGAACAAAAATTTCTGTCTCCGTCTGGAGGACAGAATGT
>JAOTAY010000191.1:2185122-2201291 GCA_025629805.1 Erythroxylum baracoense | reverse complement strand
AAATAAGAAAAATCTAAGGGTAGGAGCGTCTGTTGACATCGGGAGACAGGGACGATTTGTTTTGTCCTTCGATTTTCGAAGGGACAAAATTTGTTGTCCCTGTCTACCGGAGACGGGGGACAGAAACTGAAGAGACAGTAACCAAACACTCAAGAGGCACAGGATTAAGTTGTTTTGTCAACTGTCCCCACTCCCGGGGACAGTAACCAAACACGGCGTAAGACTCACTTTTCTAGAAGTACACAGTCTTATCCTTAATTAATAGAGAGGATGTTTCCAATAGATGCACATAAAATAAAAACTATATGATAAATAAATAACTAACATGCCAAAATAAAATAAAATAAACATGAAAAAATAAAAAAATACATGTTGAATCTACCGCAGCTTATAAGAGAGAAAACACACCTCTTTGATTAACAATAATCTCAAATGGAAATTTTCTCTATTTGGAGTAAGCACATTGGCAACAGAAAGCAGATATCATCAATCAAGTGTTAACAATCGGTTGAAAACCAATCTTTAGTTTAGTTAGTTAAGCACTGTTTCATATTGGTTCACAGATCATGCACATTAATGAAACATAAAAGGAATCTTAGTGGGCATGACAATTATGATAAAGCAAAGAAAGTAAGCAATCCGATTCACTATAACAAGGTATGCCTCCATGGAAGCTAGCTTTTGTAGTGGAAATAAATGTCATTCACAATATTGGAATCATGATTTAAGGTGATAATGGTTTCTTAGACTAGGCTAGGAAGTGTACTTATTAAATTAGGATCCAAGGCGGCAGGCACTCTTTTTCCAAGTAAAATCTTTTTGCAATATAAGCATCTCCTTGATAGAGTGGTCAGATAGGTGCATTTTTCCTCTGCTTGCCTTAAAAGTAGAAAGTTTTTCCAATCTGTAAGTAGTGAAGTCAGCTGGAAAATGCATACCAATCATTACCGTATATCAGTTAGAAATTCGCAACTAACAAGTGATTTATATACGAAAACAAGATTTATAATATACAATCTTTAAGGGTTTGCACTGAGATGTAGAGTACATAATTGCACAGTGTGTAAATTAACTTTAATTGAAAAGGAATATGTCCAAAAGATAGGTCACAGATCGAGTAACTAAGGATGCATAAATCAAGAGGCAATGATTAAAATCAATTTTGTATTAAATGTCAATAACCCTTGATGACCCCAACACTGTTCCAAACTTCACTGTTTCTTGGATCAAGTTAAAAGGATGCTTTTGTGTAATTATTCAGTAATTAACATGTTAAATATCAGTTTCTGGCAATTGAGGAGTTGTAAGTAGGAGTGCTAAGTCCACGACTTACTGGAGTCTTTCAGGAAAGGAAGCATTTCAGGTTTTACTCGAGAGAAAAAGAACTGATGCTTCTAAATGATCCCAATTGCGTTCACATGACCAAATTTATTACTCATCTGCTATAAAAGATGCAATTTACCTAAAAAAAGGAAGAAGATGCCAATAAAAGACCACAAAGATGGACAGGTAATGTGAGTAATGATTCATCATCGAAGATTTATGTCACCAAGTTTTGAGATGAATTGTACATATAGAAGTAATTATGTGTTAACAAAAAACTTTAAATTGATATTATATCTGCCCCAAACATCCTTTCAAAAGTATCAATAAACTCTACAATTTGTTTCCAGGTAAAGAATTGCCGCATGCACTAATGTCTTCCTGGGCAGCGCATGCTGAAACCTAGTAACAAGATTTATAGTATCCAAAAAAATTTACCACAACACAGAATCACACAGCTTGTGATTCATGGGCTCGCATAGAATCCTGAAGACACTGTACAGCACCGTCGTAATTTAGGAAGCCCATGAACCAAAAATCATGATTGTCAACTGAGATAACCTGAATGTATCTTTCAGCAGGATTTGTTCTGCTTGAAGAAGGATTGACCGCTTTAAGTTGATGTAATGGGATGACAACCTATTTCATTCGAAAAATATATTATGTTAAAGTATGGAAGGAAATCATGACAACATGCATGAAGATAGATGCCAAACAACAGAACATTTAAATGTGGGAAGGGGGATAAGTACAACAATACATTAATGTGTTAGAGAGCAATAATTATGAAGCTCCAAAGTTATTAATGGTACTTCTGTCCCTACCTGCCAACCATCAATATCACAAAAAAGAAGGACATTATAAGTTGAATCACACCCAAAAACAGTTTGATGAAGAATGTTTAAATGAACTCATATATGATTCGTAAACTTGGCAAAAGCACCAAAATATTCGACAAACTAAGGATGGCTCTCTTTCTCGGTATACACAAGCATAATGTCAAACATCTACCAATAAAGAGATTTCAAACCAATAAAGTTTCCATAGACCCATCTGTAGTGACTTTTCAGACCAATAAAGTTTCCTCTAGACCCTAGATCCAAGTCGTTTATCCCATTTCTTAACATTCTACAAACAACTCCTTGCGTTTCAAAAAGTATGACATGATCCCCTTCAATTCACCTATATTAAAAGCGAAAACTTTGTAGACCAACTGAATGCATTAGAAAACAAATTGAACAACTGAAGCAGGATATCAAAAGCAAAACACGGTACAGTATGAAGAGGACAACTGTGCCAGTATCAGGTATAGGTTTCGAACAGATATTCTGCTCATTAAACCCTCCCTCTTGTTTCTTTCCAGAGCAAAAAAGGAAGTCCTTTTTCTTTCTGGTTCTTTGTCCTAAAATTTATTCCTAATTTTGAAAACCGCGTCCAAAAATTGCCACCTTGAAAATCTAAACACAAAACACCTCGCTGTTCTCCCCTCCCCTCTACATACAAAATGTAAAGACAATTTCAAAAGAGTAATACTGACCAAGATGGTTCTAATAATCACTATAAAACCGCTACAAATTGAAAGACATTATAGGTAAGAACACATCAAGTACAGGATATCAAAGTGCAAAGAAAACATGAGTGATATAACTCTTAAATAAATGTAATCTATATCTATAATATGTCAAGTGAATCACCTATCAGTCATCCACATAGCAATAGTGACATAAACTTCAACCTCATACAGCAATAGAAACATTGAATCTCCAAATTAAGGTTGTCCTATCATATGATATCGGCATCTAAGATAACATACCTTATAATAGCTCCACTCAGTTTGTCCACCAGATTTATACGACAGGGGATTATCACTACAGAATGCTAGCTTTGCTGTTGATACATATAAGACCCCCATAACTGGACCAGCTGATGTAGACAAGTAACACGCATATGAATTTTGGAGTAATTCTTCAGAGACTGTCTCAAATGTCTGTCTAAAAATCTTCTCATAACCACCTTCAGCTAGGACTTTTGTTCCTTGCGCAATTCTTCCCAGAGCAGCTTCAGTGAAGCTAGGTGATGTTTTCACTAGTTATAGGTAAAGTGAGACAATTTCTGTCAGCTTCACAGCACATCACAGAGTGCAGTCAATTGAAAACTACTCTATCATGAGTTTGTAACGGAATTGATAAAAATCGTGTTAAACAGAAGACACATGATTTACTAACGGTGAGAAGATCTCAGTTAATACTGTATTACAAGAAAATTCAGAAGAGCTATATAATATAAAGGTAGTCAATCAGTGTATGGTAGTAAATTAGTGAGAAATCAACATCCAAATCCATTCGTATATCTTTTCTACTTCTGCTGAGAACTTTCAATAGATTCTAGAAAATTGGACGCAAATGTCCAATATTCATATAGTGATAATCTAGTGAAGTCCCAAATAGAACATTTCTTGGCAAGCAAACTTTAGTAGGAATGAAAAAAAATCATATTCTATGATTTTCCTACTTTTATCTATTTTTTCTGTTTTCACACACATTTCAATCATTAAACGTTCCAGCATTAGCTGAAAACACAGCCCTCTGTCAACGCATCTAAACGTTAACTTCTGTCAACACTTCAAATTCAAACTGAACGAATTTCACAAACACACACACTAACAACCTCTAAGTTTGAAAAAGAACTAATAACACAATACGATCAAAATTATATCAACAGTCAAATCAAACAAATATCCAGAACATACAAAAACAAGAAAGAGCTGTATCTGAGGATTAACACTCACAGTGCTGCCACGTGTTCCCAGCGAGATCTTCAGCTTTCCTGCTAGCTTCACCAACCATCTTTCCCCATCTTCCTAACACGTCCTTCACAGTCTCCATCGTCTCTGCTCAAACAATAACACAAAATTTTCAATTAAAAAACAGTAAAAGAACAAAAAATCGCTCCAGAATTTACAAAATCATATAAATGTAGATTGACCTTTAAATGATAAGGAAGAAGACGACGAATTCGGTGATCCGCCGGAGTAAACATTTCTGCTGTTATCGTAACCGTCGCTATTACTCCGAGACTCCGTAACTAAATCGGGGCTCCAGTGAACTGATTTCCTCGCGGATCCATCACGGCTCACCCCTTGCAGCTGTTCACTCAGCAGTTGGGAATCCAATCCGGAAACGGAGCTGCCTTTGTTCGCGTCTCCTTTCGGAGCAGCGTCAGTTTTCGGATCAGGAATCTGCTCGTGTGACGGATCCTGGGAGGCGGATTCCAGCTTCCTCTCCACCTCCGACTTGGGGAGGGGCTCCATATTCTAGAAGAATCCCGCTGGCGTGGCACGTGAAGAAGAGAGCGTGAACGGTGACTTATTCGGATTTTGAGGCTTTCTTCTTTATTCTCTGGCTTTAGTTGTTTCTGCTTCTGTATATTTGAATTTGCTTTCTTGACCGTGAAGGTGAAGGCTTTGTTTGGGAAATGCGAAACTATGCGGTAAGTCGTTTTGTTTTGATGGAGTGTTTAGCGCGCACATGGTGACGTTGAATGACGGGGGCGGCAAATTTTTTTTTTTGGGGTTTAATATAGGCAAACACTTATAAATTATTCACCCTAGGTCAAATATTCAACACCAACATCTCTCCGATTTCAATTTTCAAGCGGAGGAGATATTGATAAGTCCTTAAAACTTTAGAGCAATTCTTAGCTACCTTCAATGAGAAGTCTTTGGGGGGAGGTTCGCTGGATTACACGCATAAGGGAGACATGTGAAAATATTAAGACAAATGTGGGCGAGTGTGATCAGACTTGGTGCAAATTTTGGTAGAGTCTCAGACCTAGTGAAGATTGACTCGGCTCAAGCTAAGAACTTGACGGACTAAAGACTTAGATTATACTCGGATGGATGGATCACGACTAACGGACTTATTGTAGGAAGCACAGGATCATGCCAGTGTGCTATGTGACCTTCGGTGAGATTACACTGCATCATCAGCGGATAGAGATCGTGGGGAGATCTTAGATGATATGGCGATGACGAGGAGTTAGAGTTACAGTAGAACACAACATCTAAAGATAGCGGAGATCTTCGAGAATAAGGATGCTAGTTTCCTAGTTGAATGTAAATTCTATCTTTCTGTTATCTTGTAGATTCTATCTTATCAGTTAGAGTCCTATTTAGATGGGGGTGTCATCTAATTAGTCCACGTGATATAATCTGATAGAGATAGACGTGATCTTAACACGATTTTAAGCAGTTCAGTTTGAGTGGGATTCTAAATGTAACTTAGCATCCAAGTTAGAATGCCTATATATAGCTCATCTGAGCTTTACTCTAAATTCATTCGGAGAGAGAGAGCATTCCTTGTATTCTTTTGAAGGAAAGTAATATAAGTACGTGGTTAAGTATTTTGGAGTTCTAGCAGATATTTTGAGCCACCGAGATGCCAGATTTACTGCCCGATTCTGGGTGTCCCTTTTTAATATAATGGGTTGCGATTTGAAGTTCTCAACAACAAATCACCCATAGACTGATGGCCAAATAGAAAGAATCAATGGTTTGTTGGAGGAGTACCTACGACATTATGTAAGTGCAAGTCAATATAATTGGTTAAGTTTACTTGATACTGCATAGTTTTGCTATAACTTGCACAGATCTTCGGCTTCGAAGAAAAGTCCCTTTGAGATTATGTTGAGACAATATCCTCTTACACCACTAGAGATTGCTCAACAAAGGACAAGTAGAAAATGTCCGGCGGCTCATAAGTTTGCGATGGAGAAGCAAGAGTTGTTGGATGAGGCAAGGGACAGTCTTCAGAAAGCTTCTCGACGAATGAAGAAGCAAGCAGATCTTCGGAGGAGACCGTTAGGGTTTGACGTGGGAGATAAAGTTTTGTTGAAACTAACCCCACATATTTGGAAGAAGATCTCAAGTAAGCAAGTTCATAGGGGTTTGGTGCCAAATTACGATGGACCTTTTGAAGTACTGCACAAAGTGGAGAACGTGACATATAGATTAAAGTTGCCCGAACAATTGAAGGTACACCCTCCTTTTCATGTTAGTTTTCTGAAGCCTTACTATAAGGATGCATCAGATCTAATAGGAGTCAGGTGAAGCGAACGCCACTAGTGGTGAGAAAACAATTTAAGGATCAAGTGGAGAAGATCCTAGATCATCGGACAATGGGTCAATGCAAGAAGAACCGACGGACCGAGTTCTTAATTCAGTGGAAAGGTAAACCTGTCGTGGAAGCTATATGGGAGAAAGATACAACCTTGTGGCAATTCAAAGATCATGTGAACGCCTACCTTCAGACTAATTCAACGAGGGCATTGAATCCATCTGGTGGGGGTGGTTTGTTAGACCCTTAAACTTCGGAGCACTTCTCAGCGACCTTCAATGAGGAGCCATAGGAGGGAGGTTCACTAGATTACACACATGAGGGAGGCATGCGAAAACACTAAGGCAAACGTGGGCGAGTGGGATCAGACTTGGTGCAAATTTTGGTAGAGTCTCGGACCTGGTAAAGATTAACTCGACCCAAGCTAGGGACTTGACGGATTAAGAACTTAGACTATACTCGGATGGATGAACCACGACTAACGGACTTGTTATGGGATGCATTAAATTAGGCTAGTGCGCTATGTAGGCTTCGGCAAGATCACACTGCATCATCAGCGGATAGAGATTGTGGGGAGATCTTGGATGATGTGGCGATGACAAAGAGTTAGAGTTATAATGGAACACAACATCTGAAGATAGTGGAGATCTTCGAGGATAAGGGTGCAAGTTTTCTAGTTGAAAGTAAACTCTATCTTTCTGTTATCTTGTAGATTCTATCTTATCAGTTAAAGTCTTATTTAGATGGGGGTATCATCTAATTGGTCCACTTGATGTAATCTGATAGAGATAGACGTGATCTTAGCACGATCTTAGGTAGTTTAGTTTGAGTGAGATTTTGAATCTAACTTGGCATCCAAGATAAAATGCCTATATATAGCTCATTTGAGCTTTGCCCTTAATTCATTCAGAGAGAAAGCATTCCTTGTATTCTTTTGAGGGAAAATAATATAAAAGTTGGTTTAGCCGTATCTCTGTTGTTTCTTTGTTGCCTTTATTTCTTATTGCTCGTAGCATTATTTCTTCCAGTGTGTGAGGTAAACACTTCGAGGGTCGTTGAAGGCTGAGTCTTGCTTAAGCGGACCTAAGTGAGACTGTTGTGCAAAGGGTGTTGGTGATCAACTTCGGTGAAAGTTCAAGTCCCAAGATGACCTTTGTATCAGTAGTGGTAGTGGTGGTAGTGGTAATGGTGCTAGCAGTGTTCCATCTCAGGCCCAAGAAGAAGTACTTGAACCTGATGTGAGGAAGAGAAGAAGGCAGGTGACTAGTTTCTTTACACCACGAACAATCCCTGAAGCCCAACTTTCAATTCGTAGTACAGTGCAATCAAGAGATGCGGCTCACAATGTCGATATGGCAGTAGCTAGATGGTGGTATGATATAGGTTCGTCATCTAATGCTTCTCAGTCTTATTATTATCAACCTATGATAGATGCAATAAACTCTTATAGTCCAGGATACAAAGGTCCTTCGATTGATGACTTAAAAGATAAACTTTTAAGTTGTTCTATTTCTAAAATTAGAAGTTATTTGACTGAAAGAAAAGTGAATTGGGGTACTTATGGATGTTTAGTCATGTGTGATGGTTGAAACAACTAGGAGATAAGAGCCTATTATTAATTTTTTTAGTTTATTCTACAAATGGCTCTATGTTTTTTAAATCTATTGATGCATCTGGCCTTATTAGAAATACTGAGACTCTATTTGGGATATTTGATAAAGTTGTGAATGAAGTAGGGCCAGAAAATATTATTTAGTTTATTACAGACAATGATTCTGCTTATAAAGCAACATAAAAAAGGTTGCAGAATACATATAATTCTTTTTTTTGGACTCCTTGTGTTACACATTGCATTGACCTCATGCTGGAGAATATAAACGATCCTAGGTATTTTCTTGTTATTGATGAGACTACAGAGAAAGCTAAAAAAGTGACAAAGTTCATATATAATCGTGCATGAGTGTTGAATTTGATGAGAAAAGAATTTACCAATAGTAGGAATTTGTGTCGTCCTACTGTGACAAGATTTGCAACAAATTTCTTATCACTTCAGTCTTTTGTTTTGTTGAAGAAAGAGTTAAGACAAATGTTTACAAGTAATAAGTGGATTGCATCTCAGCATGCTAGGTCTAATGCTAGAGTGGAGGTTTGTAATATTATACTGGAAGATAGAGAATTTTGATCTCAATGTCAATTTGTTATCCAAGTTTGTGAGTCTTTGGTGAGAGTGCTTCGCTTGGCTGATAGTGAAGAAAAGCCAACAATAGGTTATATTTTTGATGCCATGGAGAGAGCGACGAAAGCAATCAAGACCAATATGAAACATAGGCCTTCTTTGTACACATCATATCTTTCAATCATTAATGAGAAAAGGAAAAGACAACTTTCTTCTCCGTTGTTTGCAGCTGGGGCATTTTTGAATCCTAGTGTTTATTTTAGACTAGATCTTAGTAAGCAAGCTGAAGTTAATAGAGGAATGTTTTTAACTATCACAATAATAGTTAACATTAACGCGATGCAAGATCTCTTAAGCTCACAAATGGAGCTTTATAAGTTGTCTTATGGAAATTTTGAAATGCTGATTGCTATTCGACAAAGAGGAAAACTTTCTCCTGGTATTAGTTATTTTCGTTGTCTTATTTGTTGAAAATTAATTATCACTTTATTTTGTGTATAACGCTATTTTTGTTATCTTATAACTTATAGTTTCTTGGTGGGATCAATTCGAAAATGGTGTTCTAGAATTGAAAATGTTTGCAATTCAGATTTTAAGTTAATATGTGAGTGTAACAGGCTGTGAATGAAACTGGAGCACATTTGAATTTATCCACTCCATATAAAGGAATAGATTGGAGCATAAGAAGTTAAATGACTTGATTTTTGTTCGATACAATTTAAAGCTTCGGGAAATGTAAATTATTATCATTATTAATTTCGATATAATTTCTTATAATTTTATAATAATTAAATTATATCCCTTTTTGTGATTGTTGGAAATGTGAATTGTTGGGAATTGGAAATTGTTTTATGAATGTTTTGTGATTGTTGGAAATGATAATTGTTGGGAATTGTTAGAATTGGAAATTATTTTATGTATGTTTGGTGATTGTTAGAAATGTGAATTGTTGGGAATTATTGGAATTGGAAATTATTTTATGTATATTTGGTGATTGTTGGGAATTGTTGGAATTGAAAATTATTTTATGAATGTTTTGTGATTGTTGGAAATATCAATTGTTGGGAATTGTTGGAAATGAAAATTATTTTATGAATGTTTTGTGATTGTTGGAAATGAGAATTGTTAGGAATTGTTAGAATTGGAAATTATTTTATGCATGTTTGGTGATTGTTGGAAATGTGAATTGTTGGGAATTGTTGGAATTAGAAATTATTTTATGCATGTTTTGTGATTGTTGAAAATGTAAATTGTTGGGAATTGTTGGAATTGGAAATTATTTTATGAATGTTTTGTGATTGTTGGAAATGTCAATTGTTGGAACTGGAAATTATTTTATGAATGCTTTGTGATTGTTAGAAATGTGAATTGTTGGGAATTGTTAGAATTGGAAATTATTTTATGCATGTTTTGTGATTGTTGGAAATGTCAATTGTTGAGAATTGATGGAATTGGAAAAAAATTTTATGAATGTTTTGTGATTGTTGGAAATGTGAATTGTTGGGAATTGTTGGAATTGGAAATTATTTTATGAATGTTTTGTGATTGTTGGAATTGGAAATTATTTTATGCATGTTTTGTAATTGTTGGAAATGTCAATTGTTGGGAATTGTTGGAATTGAAAATTGTTTTATGAATGTTTTGTAATTGTTGGAAATAAGAATTGTTGGGAATTGAAAATTATTTTATGCATGTTTTGTGATTGTTGGAAATGTGAATTATTGGGAATTGTTAGAATTGGAAATTATTTTATGCATGTTTTGTGATTGTTGGAAATGTGAATTGTTGTGAATTGTCAGGAAAGATATGTTATTATCTTTATTATCATTACTATTTTCGATATAATTTCTTGTAATTTTCTAATAATTAAATTTTATTATTTACTATGAGTCTTAACGGTACAAGCAGTTCAACTGATCTAATTTCTATTGATAACATCAATCTTTTGGTAGATTGGGTTTCTGAAGAACCGAATTTGGTAGATGACAATGACTTAGAAGATAATCTTGGATGAGAAAGCATTGATATGTCATTTGATACATTAAATTTGAATGATAATGATGATGAAACTCCTCTCAACGATAAGGATTTTGTACCAAATGATAACTGAGATCAGTGCAGTTATATCGGATATCCTCCTGTTGACGAATGAATTTTGTTCCAGGTTATTTTTTCCTCTTCTTTTAATTTTATTTATATTTGATGTTTATTAGTTTATATTAAATTCTACATATGTGATGTAATTGTAAATGTTTTTGTTTAAGGTTTAACATCAACTTCATTGTTTCCTTGTCATGATGAAATCGTAATAGTTAAGGATATTTATTGTTCTTTTTATTGGATGTCTTGATGTAATTATTATTTATTAAAATGATAAAATTATATTATTGTAATATTTTAAATACTTTGTATTATTCTTATTTTTATATTTGTATTATGATGATTGTTTTTTCATATTAATTGTTATTATTATTTATATATGAAATGTTTAAAAATTATTGTTATTTCATATTAAATTATTAATTGTGATTATTATTTATTATTATGATTTTTAGAAATAAGTTTGATGTAAACTTGTAAAGTATACAATATATAATTATATAATATACCAATGAATTATTTTGCAAAATTTATAAAATTTGAGGGACTATTTCATAAATTTAAAAAATTAGCCAAAACGATACCAAGTATTGACTTGTACCGATAAAGTACCGTATCAGAACCTAATCTGATACCAAATGCGGTACGAAATTCACAACTTTGATAGATAGACGACCTTATCAATTTGAGGAATCCTACAGGCTTCAAGATTGACCATTTACACGATATATAAAATATTCAATTGAGTAGACACGTTAAGCTCGCTTCTGTTGCCCCTTTATTTGTTCTCTCACATGATCGATCCATTCGTAGTCAATTGAAACCAGCTGATTAAGGTTCGTCATCAGAATCTTTCTATATTCACCAAACAACAAGTTTGTACTTATTCGGGAGTTGTCTAACTAATAAATTCAGTTCTGAGGTGACAGGACACTCTAAACAGGTATGAATCTAAACCCTCTTAACTTAGTGAAATGTAGTATGTCTTTTGCTGCATGTCCTTATTCGCCAGATTCGTGGAATACATTTTTATTAATTTCACCTCAAAAGAAAAGTCCTGCACGTTGAGTTGTTGAGCATCGTGTTCTGTAACTTCTGTTCCTATCGGGGCAATTAGCTAGGAAGGTAGCTATAGAAGATGCTGAAGTCATTAGACAAATAGAAATCAAAGTTTGATTGTTAAAGGTCGTGAACGGACATTTTATACATGTGTAATTATGAAAAATTTTTAAATGACTCAACTTGCTATATTTACATGTATATAAACGCTCCAAAATTCTGCTTTGAATTAATTTACTTCACTAATATACCATAAGCCGCCAAGGTGACATTAAGTATATGTTGTGACTTGTGACATCAGTGGCCTGCTTAATTTGACGCATATATAGCGTGATCCAGATCCAGTACATCATGTATCGTGTACATAGACGACCTTATCAATTTGAGGAATCCTACAGGCTTCAAGATTGACCATTTACACGATATATAAAATATATTTTCGATAACTGTTTTTATTTTGATCGAACAAAATGATATAAATTAAGGGCAAGTTTGTTTTTATTTTTATTTTTAATTTTCTGTTTCTATTTTCAAATTAAGTAAAAATTTATCTATTTAAGTTTTCAGTTTTTACTTTACTTTTGTTTTCTTCTAATTTTTGTAATTTATATATACTATAAAAATTGGTTTTGGTTTTTGATTTTCGTCTTTTAATAATTGAAATTTTTAATCCATTATTCTTTCTCCTTTAGCAATTCATATTCCTTTTTCTTTTAGCAGCTCATAGGTGTAATCCGCAGGTGTAATTCTAAAATTGTTACATTAACCACATACAGACATTTTAGGGTTTAGCAAAAGAAGCAATTAAAGGTTTGTGATTTAGTTTAGCTATATATTATAGACTCTACCCTGTTGAAAACTATGAGCAGAATTATTAATCGTTAGCTGATCTTAACATAAAATTTTACGATATGAAGAGAAACTTTTGGTAATTCACAAATGTTATAAAAGGTAACAACAATCAAATATAAGAACCCCGTCCCTCTTCATCCCTAACAGAATTTAAAACAGGTGGATAGACAAGCATTCTCAGTTTCTTATCTGCATTAACCATAACATATTGTTGAAAAGATGTTCTTCCTTTTTTCTGAAAAATCTCAATGCCTAACAAACTGCACTATAAATTAGTTGGGGAGCTTTTGTTGATGAAAGCCCATCTGTCATTGTCAAAGTATTATCAATCGTCACTCAGATTGTTAACTAGGCATGCACCGAGGTTAGTTTAAGACGACCTTAATTAATCATCGTTTATCTACAATCATCATATACATTACCTGTGTATGAGTGTGTAAACGAAATGCTATTATATGGACACATAATATTCCAGAAAGTAGGCTGGTATGTGTACCCTCGTGGCTTGACTTCTATTCTTTGCTTTCTGATTTTTTCTTTATTTCGATGCCGAGGGTGCACGAAGTTTCAAATGAACTTGCCCTACCACTAATAAATAAATGATGAGGTCATTCTAAATGATTTATTTGAGATCATATTAAATGAATATATATATATACCACTAATAAATAAATGTTGAGGTCATTCTAAATGATTTATTTGAGGTCATTTTAAATGAACAAATATATATATATATATATATATATATATATATCTGGGAGTGTACTAAAAATGAAAGCCTAACAGGCAAGGTTTGGTGGCAGGGAAAATGGTTAGGGCTCCTAGTTCTCAGAGACCTCCTTTGAAAAGAGGCACTTGGAGCCCAGAAGAAGACTGGAAATTAATTGCTTATATTGAAAGATACGGAATCTGGAATTGGACTGAGATGCCAAAAGCTTCCGGTAAGACAAATCAACAACAAAATGGAATTTAATTCTACATGTGATATCTATCTATTTTTTGACTAGCTGTTCTGTTCATTCAGGTTTACTAAGATCGGGGAAGAGTTGTAGGCTGCGTTGGCTGAATTACCTGAATCCAGATCTGAAGCGAGGAAGGTTCAGTAGCGAAGAAGTGGAAACAATACTCAAGCTGCATAAGACGATGGGGAACAGGTTGAATTCATGTGCTTTGATGGTTTAGGTTTATGGATATCTTTTTGACAATTGCAGTCTAATTACATCTTTGCTTTTATATTTTTAATGATTACCACATGATCAAATTCAATCTAACAAAAATTTCGTATAGAAACTGCTTTAACAGGAAATAATTAATTTTAATTAGTTTAGAAAAGGAAAAACAGCAAATTATAAGACACTTTTCGATTATTAAGATATATGGCCATTTGATTAAGTTAACATTATTCTAGGGCCATCAAATTTGAAGAAGATTATGATGCTTTATGGCTTTCTTAACTTCTTTTCTTTTCTTAGGGTTTCTGATTCATTCCACAGATCAAACTCAGCTAATAATACTATGATCATGCAATGTGCATATGAATGGCTCCTTTCAAAAATTGTTATCATTTTTCCATTTATCCTTTGTTTCAAGATGGTTAACTATGTAGTAAACTGTGACTTTAGCGTGAACACTTCCCCTTATTATAACATAGTACAAGACGAATTACTTGGTGCTTTACTTCAATATATTGAGTGGGATACCACTCTGCTCTCCTGAAAGACGTTAGTAAGTAGTATTTCTCTCTTATTATAGCTGGTCCAAAATTGCAAAGAAGCTGCCGGGAAGAACAGATAATGACATAAAAAACTTCTGGAACACCCACGTAAAGAAATGGCTGAAGCGAAATGTGGAACAAGAAGCTAAATTTCAGAGGAAGGAACCAACCATGGTGGAGCCTAAAGCGGAGGATTTAACTCAAAATGAACTCCCAGTTCCTTGGGCTACAAAAGTATCAAATTCGGATGGCGTCAACAATGAGGTTACCACGTCATCACCAGAGCTCTTCAGAGACTATATCTTATCAAATAGTGATTTTGTCGAACTTGAAGATTATACTCCCACCATAAACGAGAATGCTGGCTTGTTTGAATCATTCGGAGATTTTCAGCATGTTTCAATGGACAGCGTCTGCATGGTGGAGGATAGTGACACCATCTACATAAATCAACAATGGTTTCGAGATAACGGTGTGATGTATGCTGATCATCTGTGGCACCTTTGCTGATATAAGAAAAAGATATAGAGATAAATAAAAAGCGTGAAAATAAGGGAGTCCATAAAGCGTGATTTCATTACTAAGCCAACAAAAAAAGAAAACCAAGGAAAAAAGATATAATCTAATACACACAAAAAATTTATGCTAAGCCATATATATATAACAAAAACAAATATCTTCTCAAAACATACTACAAATAGAAGCTTCAAGGAGGTTACGTTTTTTATCACTCATACATGTTAGTATCCCAATCAGTTGAAGAACATTTCACAACCTTATGTTCAATTTAATTTATAATTCTAACAAACTATCTTGTGCTATTATGATTAGATTATTAGTTAGGTGTTAAAAGCATTTCCAATTACAAAAAGTGAAGAAGTCACAGTACTGTAGAAATTCATTTCAATTCCCTTTCGAGTTGTCATGGTCTGATATTATTACTTGAGAGACTAATTAGGATGTAAATTATATTTTATGTGTTGTCCAACCATTATGATCTTGTACTTTTTGGAATTGTTGTCGTCTACGCATTTTCATTTTTATGTTTTGAATATCTTCGTTTTCATTTTCCTAAAACTTAAGAGAAATACCGAACATTGCTTCATTGACCACATAACCAATGATAGAAATTTGACCAAAGTTTCAATATCTAACTAATAGTTCTGGTTTAAGTCTCTTATCTTCCTTGAAACACTTGACATATAGATTTATGTTTGGATGAGTTTATATCAGTAGAGTTTTTGTCAGTAGAACTTTTCTGAGAAGAGCTTTTTTGAAAAGCTAGTTGACTGCTTGAGTGTCATTTAAAAAAGAGCTTTTTTGAATGAGTTTCATACAATATACTGTTTGGCAATAGAGATGTCAATAGGCCGAGCCGGGCCGGGCTCAGCCTCAGTCATGGAGGGCCGCGGGCCGGCCCATGACCCACGCTGGCTGGGATGGATCGGCATGCTTCCCGACCCAGCCACCGGTCGGCCTGGCCGGCGGGGCCCGTTTATATGTTTTTTTATTAAAATACAAAACGGCGTCGTTTTGAATAAAACGATTGCCCAAAATGGGCGGGCCAACCATGGACGGCCCGTGACCCGGCCCGGGCTGACCATGGTTGGCCCGTGGCCCGCCTGTGGTCGAAATTGCCATCCCTATTTGGCAACATAAAAATAAAAAGTACTTTTAATTTTAACTATATTTTATTTTGTAGTAAAAATTATTTATGCATATAAATATTATTTAAAATATATTAAGCAAAATGCAAAGCACAATATATTAATTATTATATAATTTTAAACTATATGAAACATAAATGAAAATATATCTAATCAAATCTTTT
>JAOTAY010000191.1:2166748-2185022 GCA_025629805.1 Erythroxylum baracoense | reverse complement strand
AATAATAATATTTTGCAAATAAATTGAAGTAGTTAATGATAATTTAGGTTTAAATAATTTTATACTATGTTGGTAAAGTTTAATATATAACGTAAATTTACGGAGATTAATTATTCGAATGAATATAAATTTTATATTAAAAAGAATTAATAATTTTGAAACAAAAATATCACATATACAACGCTTTTGATAAGTTTATAATACTTTATATGACATTTTAATCGTTATAACAATAATTTTAAATTTTAACTCTTTTAAATAAAAAATAAAGCTTTTCATTTTTTATAAGTGGATATTAATTTCTTGACTTTTATATGACATTTTTTAATAGAAAAGCTTCATTTGATGTCTAAACTTTATTTCTTGTATATTTAAAAGACATTAAATGTTAATTTAATTTTTAAAAATAGTTTAATTTTTAATGAAATAATAGATGGTTTGATAATGTATCATGCATTAGTCTAAATTTTAAAAAATTTGACACGAAAACTTTTTAAGATGTTTAAAAATAAATATACGTATATATAATATTGTCTATATATATTTTAGCCGTGCAAAAATGTATTATAATCATAGAATAAAAACAAATATATTTATTTTAAATTGAATATAGATTAGTAGTTGAAAAATAATTATATATATTTGGTATTTAATCATTGTATATTGTGATATTCTGATTCAAGTTGTATATTAAGGGCTAAAATATGGGTCTTTTATGATAACTAGTGGTTGGACTCTTTCTTTTCTTGTGAATAATCTTGAAAAGGATGTCTGCTATTTACTTGAAACCATGGATGTGTACATGTGATTGTACAGTCTATGATTCCTTTTTTATATCTTTACGTGGAATAAAAGTTTGTAAAAAGCTTTAGAGGATCAAAATACAATACCATGAATGATGGAATAATTTTGAGAGAACAACATAATATATAACCTTCATATATGGAAAGTGCGAAGTTATATCATATTTTCTATTGCGAATTGACAAAATAATAATAGTAGGAACATCAGCTAGAAATGTTAATATATTATAAAGTAGTTGTAGATAGCATCCAAATATATGAATAGAAAATAGCTTATTTAGTGAAACTATAAAATATTTCATATGCACAGGTTGAAAGTGCTCAAAGACATTTGGAAGAAGTGAAGAAAAAACTAACATACAAAAACTTCATCTTAAAATATCGAAGCACTAAATAAATAAAGTAAAACTTGATATAATATTTTATCAGAGAAAAGTAAAACATACTCCAATAGCACAAAGCAATGCAAGGTCAGACAACAATACCTACTAAAAAAAACAAAAAACAAATTGAAAAAAGACATAAATCAAGTCAAAGCTAGAAATCATTAACATGGGAAAATTACATTCATTGTCGCAAAGTGATATGCTTAAGAAAAAAAATGCAAAGGAAAATTAAGTTCATATCTTTTATACAAGATAATGAGAATGAACGAATGATTAACAGATGCTGGATATAATATGACACACGTTATTTCTTTTTTGAACTTCACTAGATACTTGTAATAACTAAATTGATAAAATATAGAATCAGTTTGCAGATATATTTGATAAGGAAAAAAATGCAAAGCAGATTGTTCATATATTTTAGGCAACATAATGAGGACGAATAAAGAAAAAAGGAAGAACTTACGAATGCTGGATAAATGAAGCTCAAAACTCTTGTTTTGAAGCTCCACTGATATCTTTAAATATATTATAGGTAAAGAACAAAATCGGCTGATAAACAATAAAAAAGTTGATGATGTCCTATCATTTAAATGAAAACTTGTCTAATCCTATAAGCTATTAACTCATCTACATACGACGGTTTAAAATGTGCGGCGAGTCATAAATTTTATTATGTATCGAAACACCTACCATTAAGTAGATGATATCTGGTCTCTTTTTTCAAAGTTGAGTATTTTTCTTTATCTCCATCAAGCTTCACGTTTAATAAATATTTGAGTAAAAATTTTTTATTGCTTCTTTTTAATGCATTTATTGACTTAGCAAGTTGAGTTCAATATTGGTCAAACAATAAAGTATAATAAAAGATGCCCGTCATTGATTTCATTAATTCTCTTAAATGAACAATAATGGAGGCATTTGCGAGGTGCTATTATTTCTTTTGGTGTTTACCTTATAATGGTTTCATAGTAATCAGTTTGCTTTGCTTCTAGTTCGTTTGGATGTATGTTGAATCTGTATATAATTGGTAACAATAACGTTAACTTTTTTCTTCTACTTTTTTACTATTTATGTTACCTCTTTATACTTCCATGTGTATCAAGTATACTACAAATATATAACAAACAATTTATAGATATTGTCCATGTCTGCATGTTTGTTTCTTTCTACTTAAAACAACTTCATAGTTATATGTAACTGGCCAGTGCAACCAAGAAACAATGGAAATCCAGATGCTTTGTTTATGCTTTAAATATGTAATACAGAACATTAGAAATTTAGTGAGAAAGGAATTACATGGATGAAGAAACTGGAACCACTAAATAGGTAGTCTTATAAATCTTCAAATATATTAACTTAAAATTCGCATAAGAAAGATAAAGATTTTGTAAATTGATTATATAATGCATAATTTCTATATGCTAAAATTTATAGTCTATAACGTATAAAACCTGTAGTAACAAGGAATCAGATTGTTGCATTAAGATCAAGTTGAGGCTTCTTGGCCAACAATGATTGGGATGGAATGGTAGCATTACAACGAGGGCATTTAGGATTATTCTTCAAAGCCATAACGTATATACAACAACCAGGACACCCAACAGCAAACATGGTTCATCTGCCATCCATTTCACTCCATTACACTTATTCATGTTGTTCCTATTCTTGGTTATGGTCTGACAAGGATGTTAGTGGAGATAAAGAGGATCATTTTTTTAAGTAGGAATGTTTCTCTGCCCTTTTTAGAGCTTATTTGATCTTATCAAGAGTACAAAGGCTCTGTAAATGGCTTACATCCAGTACAACAGAATAGTAAACTACTGCAAAGCACACAAAACCAAGCGCAGCACTAAAGCAGCAAAGTAAACTACACACGTAACTAGCCGACTTACCACTTAGACCTAGTAGTCCGGAAGAGAGCATCACTCTTATTCGGGAGTGGGACCGTTGAGGGCCCTTATGTAGCTATGGGTTCGGAGCAGGAAGCAGGGCACCTTAGCTTTGGGGATAGTCTTAGCGTCCTCGCGCAATCGATTCTTGATAGCCTAAATCTGCAATTTAATGGCCATCAAGGTGTGTCCACCACCGACAAGTTGGATATGCTGCTCCCTGGGTACACTGCATGAATCCTTCAACTCCATCTTCTGGTGTATCATTCACTTCCTCACTCAACACTGTAATCTCAACTGATTTTTTTTGCATCAATTGTATCATCATCATCTGTTGTTTTAAGCTGTACGACAACAATAATAGAACTTGCTACATATACAGAAAACAGAATGAAAACAATATTGGAACTTGTTGAAAAATACTATGATGCTACCTCAACCATCTCCTACTAGAACTCCTATGTCTTTTGTATTTTGACTTGGACTAAATCATGCCACTTGGGCAGATTCCCTACTTCTCGCCAAACATCTTTGATGGTAGAGGTGACGATCTGGGCTTGAGAGAGGGAGAAAGAAAGATCCATCACATAGGATGGTAGGGGCGACAATGCCGAAGGTGGTGTTGTGAGTTGCGACAGACGCTAGGTTTGAGACTTGAGAGAGGGAGATCGTTGCCTGGGCTATTAATTAAGAATCATCTGGAAAATATCTGTTGAAGGCTAGAACTTTGAGAGAGGATTGATAGAAAGAGTAGAATCTAAAGTAGGTATTTTACTACGGTTGGTGGAGGGGTTCTTGGTTTGTCAAATAATAAATAAAGCTCTGACATGATTGAGACATTTAATGGGAAGAGATTGGAGAGTGAAGTAATAAGAGAAAGACGATAGCCATTGGATGACTTGGATAGTTGGATTAAAATTTTTCATCATCATCCATTCACGCTTAGTATATAGTAGTTAATAAGTTACTACTTGGTGGAGGCTAATAATACAAGTGTGTAGCCATCCTAATTGTAAGAGAGCTTTTGTACTCCTCCTTTATAATGAAGATTTTTCTAGCTTGCTGCCTAAGGTTTTTCCTCGTGTTAGGGTTTTCCTCGTAAGTTCTTATGTCCCTTTTACTTTATGCTTGCATTTAAAATTCTTGCTTCCTTTGGGTGTTATTTGGTGTTGTTTTCTATCTGCTTTCTTTGTCGATATAATTCCTTTAGGCTATAGCCATCATAACAAATTGGTATCCGAGCAATGATGGCTTCAGCATCAACAAAGTTAGATCTTCCATCACTCACGTATAGTACAAAGTTCTCTATGTGGCAAATCAAGATGGAAGCAATCCTTATTAGTCTTGATTTGGATGAGGCACTACTTGAGGTTGAAAAGATGTTTGGTTCAGACCTAGAGAAGGAGAGGAAGAATTTGAAGGCCCTCTCTCAAATTCAGCTACACTTGTCGACAGAGATTCTTCAAGAAGTAAGTAAGGGAACAACCACTGCTAGTTTATGGTTGAAGCTTGAATCATTTCTTATGACAAAGAGTCCAGCAAATCGCTTATATGCTAAGTCTAGGCTGTACTCTCATAAATTACTAAAAGGTAAGTCTGTTAAACTACATCTTGAAGGATTCAGGAAGATTATTAATGATTTAGAAAATCTCGATGTTAAAACTGATGATGAGGATTTGGCTATGTTTTTGTTATATCATCTGCCACCATCATATAATAGTTTCTGTGACACTATGCTTTATAGAAAGGATACTATTACCTTAGATGAAGTTTGTTCTAGTTTGTTGGATAGAGAAAGAATGGACGCTTCAAAGCACGAGGAACATAGAGAAGGTTTATATATAAGAGGCAGATTGATTAAAAGGAATATTGAAAGAAGTTCACAAGTGAGGTCCAAGTCAAAACATCAGAATCTCCGCTGCAACTATTGTAAGAAGCAAGGTCATATTAAGGATGATTGTCTCAAATTGAAGAAAAAGAATCAGAAAGGAGACAATGGAGGCAAGAACAAGTAGAAATCGTCAGATAAGGTTAGTGTTGCCACTCATGAAGATGACTTTGCTCTAGTGGCTGATTCCACAAAGAAGGGTGTAGAAGTTCATGTGATAGCTCAGGTTGATAATGACTGAAGTCACGAATGGACCATGGATTTAGGTTGCTCATTCCATTTGACTCCTCACAAGGATTTGTTTAACACATATGAACCACTTGATCAAGGAGTAGTAATGAAGGGGAATGACAACACTTGTAGGATTGCAGGCATAGGAAATACAAAAGTTAAGATGCATGATGGGATAGTGAGAACATTATCAAATGTAAGGCATGTCCCTGATATGAAGAGAAATTTGATCTCTCTAAGCACCTTAGAAGACAATGGCTGTGAGTTAGTCGGAAGGAATGGTTTGCTGAAGATCATCAGAGGAACACTAGTAGTCATGAAGGGCTATCGGAAAGGGAAACTCTGCATTTTGAAAGGCAAAAATGTTGAAGGCTAGTCTGCAATTGTTGAATCATCTATGTCTGATGAAGAAGTAACAAAATTATGGCACATGTGGTTAGGCCATGTGAGTGAGAAAGGCTTTTCTGAATTAAGCAAGCAAGGACTACTTGGAGACCAAAAGGTTAGTAAACTAGATTTTTACGAATATTGCTTATTTGGTAAACAAAAGAAAATTTCTTTTATTACTCCAACAAAACACAATACTAAAGGAACTCTTGATTACATCCATGTTTATGTTTGGGGGTCGCCTCGTGAGGCATCTCTTGGTGGTGCTCTTTACATGATCACTTTCATTGATGATTTTTCAAGGAAAGTTTGGGCATATTTCTTAAAGCATAAAAGTGAAGCCTTTATTGCTTTCAAGGAATGGAAGACCATGATTGAGAAACAAACAGGGAAGCAAGTGAAACGATTAAGAATAAATAATAACTTGGAATTCTATTCAGGAGAGTTCAATCAGCATTGTAAAGATCAGGGAATTGTGCATCATTTGATCGTTCCAAGTACCCCACAACAATATGTTATGACTGAACGGATGAACAGAACCTTATTAGAAAGGGAAAGGTGCATGCTTTTGAACTCTAGACTGGGGAAAAAGTTTTGGGCAGAGGCAACCTGAATAGCTTGTTTTTTGTTGAACAGATCTCCTTATACATTTATCGGTTTAAAGACACCTGAGGAAGTTTGGTCAAGTAAATCAGCAAATTATGATGACATTAAAGTATTTGGATGTCCAGCTTATGCACATGTAAGTGAAGGGAAGTCAGAACCCAAATCAATCAAGTGTGCCTTTCTTGGATACACTCCAGAAGTTAAAGGGTATAGATTGTGAAATCCATAAACTTCCAAAGTTTTCACATATAGAAATGTTGTGTTTAATAAGGCATTTATGCTACATCAAAAGGAGGAGTTGATTGTTTCCAATGTTGTTGACAATAACATTGAGAATAATGGAGTTGGAAGTAAGGTGAAGCTCCAAATACGTTATGAGAGCTATGATCAAGATGTTAAAGATACTCAAGTTGAGGTAGAGCGACAAGCCAATATGAATATTGTTTAGCCATCTCGTTCTATTGCTATTGATCGTCCCCGTCATTTCAATCAAGGTGTACCTCGATAAAGGTTGATTGAGGAAGCGAAGTTTGTTGGGTTTGCTTTTGTAGCTGCTGAGGAGACAGAGAGTTGTTTTGAGCCTGCTAGTTATAAGGATGCAACTACCTTTCCAAATTCTAATAAATGGGTTGTGGCTATGCAGGAAGAAATTGAATCACTTCAAAAGAATGACACTTGGATTCTAACAAAATTACCGAAAGGTAAAGGAGCAATCAAGTGTAAATGGGTGTTCAAGAAAAATGACAGAATTCCCATAATTGAAGAACTGAGGTATAAAATTAGACTTGTTGTTAAAGGATTTAGTCAGGTACGGGGAGTTCACTTTAATGAAATTTATTCACCTTCTGTGAAACATAGTTCCATTCGGCTATTTCTTGGTCTTGTTTCATCTAATGACCTTGAATTGGAGCAATTAGATGATAAAACAACATTCTTGCATCGTGATTTAGAAGAAGAAATTTTCATGCTACAACCCAAAGGTTTTCAGGTTGAGGGCAAGGAGGACCATGTTTGTAAAGTTTAGAAGTCAAAGTATGGTCTCAAGCAATCACCTCGACAGTGGTATAAACGTTTTGATACATTTATTTTAAATCTTAGTTTCAGGAGAAGCAGTTATGACTCTTGTTTTTACATAAAATCAGTCGGCAATGGTTCCTTCATGTATTTACTGCTTTATATGGATAACATGCTCATCGCAGCTAAGATCAAGTCAGAAATTGCCCAGATTAGGGCACACAATTAAGTGAAAATTTTGAAATGAAGGATTTAGGTGCAGCAAAACACATATTAGGTATAGAGATAAGTTGCGATCGTAAGGCTAAGAAGCTTTATCTTTCTCAGGAGGGTTATGTACACAAAGTTCTGGAGAGGTTTGGTATGAGCAAAGCCAAACCAGTTACTGCACACTTCAAGTTGTCGTCACGACAATGTCCGACCTCAAATGAAGAAATTGAGAAAATAGAGAAGACATCATATGCTAGTGCTGTTAGGAGCATTATGTACTCAATGGTTTGCACACACCCCGACTTAGCACATGCTGTTAGCGTAGTGAGTCGTTACATGGCTAATCCAGGGAAGGAGCATTGGCAGGCAGTGAAGTGGATATTAAGGTATCTCAAAGGTATGTTTACAACTTGTCTTAAGTTTGGAAATTTTATAGCTAGATTGGTTGAATATATGGATTCAAATTTTGCGGGTGATCTTGATACTCAACGATCCACATCTAGATACATTTTTACTTTTGGTGGGTCTATTATAAGTTGGAAAGCTTGTTTGCAAGCTACAGCAGCTCTTTCAACTACAAAAGCTAAATATATGGCAATCATTGAAGTAATAAAGGAAGCAATTTGGCTGAGAAGTATCTATGCAGAACTTACTCAAGATGATCGTAGATTGAAGATATATTGACAGTCAGAGTGATATTTTCTTAACAAAAGATAACATGTTCCACGAGCGCACTAAACACATTGATGTCAAATATCACTTTGTTCTAGAAGTCATTGCAAAAGGTGATATTATGGTCGTAAAGGTTAGTACACTAGATAATGCTACAGATATGATGACAAAGACTCTTCCTAGATCCAAGTTCCAACACTGCTTGGATTTGGTTAATTTTGTTTCTTGAGTATTGTTCGATTTGGAGGTGGCCATGAAGTTTGAACAGGGAGGATACAATTCATTATGCTCAATTTCATTTCAAAGTGGAGAATTGTTTGTTTGCAACAAAATTAATGCAAGGTGGAGAATTGTTATGTTTGCCTTAATTTTGCATGTTAGCCTTCATCCCACATTGATTTTGAAAATAGGCCTTAAGTCTTTGGTCTCTTATATTTATGATTCTTGTTCTATATTGACTAGACAACATAAGCCTTTTATCTTTAATTCCTATATAAGGAGTCTAGTGGTGGCTTTTAGAATATAAGTTACTACTTAATAGAGGTTAATAGTACAAGTATTTAGCCACCTTATCTGTAAGAGAGCTTTTGTACTCTTCCTTCATAGTGAAGATTTTCTGGCTTGCCGTTCAGGGTTTTTTCCCGAGTTGGGGTTTTTCTCATAAATTCCTGTGTCCTTTTATTTTCCCTTATATTTTGTGTTTGCATTTAAAATTCTTGCTTTCGTTGAATTTTATTTGGTGTTATTTTTTATTTGTTTTATTTGGCTATATGATTCTTTTGGGCTGTACCCATCGTAACAATAACATATTAAAGTAAATCGAGAAGCGTACGAGAAATTTAGCAAAACGTATTTATTTACTGTTGATATTAATTTGTTACAGGTTTTGCACGCGGCCAATAACGATCGGAGTCGCCGAAAAAATGCCATCTGAACCAAATCACATTATGATTACTCCGCTGCATTTCTCAACTTCATAACTGAGTCGTGTACTGGAACAGCGCGACGACTCATTCCTGAGATGTTTTCGTCTTCGGGACTGCAGAATTCAGAGGCAAAAGCAACAAACCCCATGAGCATAGGCGTGATCATCAGAATCAAACCAACGGGCACCATCCATTGTTGTGTGTTTGTTGGGCGATATTGGTACTCCCAGCAGCCAAGAACTAGCCCTCCTGCTAAGCTGACCGCAATTAATGACAAGCAAGATATGCGCGTCTTCCCAATCTTCTCCAGCTCGTCCTTCTCTCCCTTATGTTTTCCCATCAACCAAAAAAGAGCCTTCTTTGCTTTATCTTCTCTCTTTACACAACACACAAAAGGACAACCAGGAGTTAGTTTCTAATAAGGCTATAACAAGAAGCATAAGACAAATAATGTTACACAAGGCATGGCTACCTCGGGTTCGAGGAAAACTAGGAGGAGAAGATTAAGCAGAAGTTTAAGAGATATGGTTAAGAGGTGGAGTTAGAGATAAGCGGTGAAGAATAAAGACTAGTGATGACGACAGGATGGTGGGCAGCTAATAAACAAGGCCAGACTCCAATGCCTAAGGGATTAAATTAAAACTTAAGAGTAAAAGATTCGTATGATTTTATTCATCTTAAAAGTTTATTATTCTAAATTAATAAAAATATTTTATAATATTATAAAAACTTAAGACATCATATTATGCGTTCAGAATTTAAGTAATTTTAAATAAAAAATTGTTAAAATAAAATATCGGTCTAATTTAAGATAAGGCGACTCATTTTGCCTTTTTTAATTGTTATACTAAATTTATCTAACAACAACTACAACTCCCTACTAACAAAAACGGTTTGGAAAAGTCTAATAATAAATAGTCGTAATCTTAACTAGTAGAGAGACTGTTTCTAATAATATACTAAATGGAAAAAGAATGATGTTGATTAGATCTAGAGTGTTAAAAATGGGCTATCCATGAATAAAGCTACTTGGGGCATATTCCATTTGGTTTAGAATTTGGATACTCTAATGGTTTTTCTGGACAGGTGTGTTTGTTTCTAGGAAATAGCTTGAGTTCTTGCCCAAGGAAAGTGACAAACAGAAAGGGACGTATCCAACCTGAATATTGAATTGGTTGGATTTGTGTTAACCTGTGCATTTCACTTTATGGCCGAAGCGGCTGTTACTTGGGGAAGATGTGTGTGGGGATTCTAGGGAACCTATTGACTGGACGCAAGTTATTTGTGAGGGAAAGTATCGAAGGTTACACTTTCACTGGTTGCAACAGGTTTCATCAAGGTCAGGGACAATCAGTACTTTTATTATTTGACCAGGAGCTCTTGTCGGTCTTGACAGTTTATGATACTAGTAGTCTTTGGTAAATTTTAATTTAGGAGAGCTGAAGTTAGAAAAATTTATGTTTTGAATTTAAATCCAATGGAAGGTTAAATAAATTCAAATTTTATAATTTAAATTCAACTCATTTAATTAGGTTGAAGTTTAATTAAATTCAAGTTAATCTTATTTTTTAAATATTTAATTAATAAAATTAAATCATTTTAATTTAAAACATTTAATATGTTTAAGCTTCAAGCCGTGTCGAACAGTTTGAAACAACTTCGATTCAAAAATTAAAAATTAAAAATAAAGATTCAAAAATTAAAAATTAAAAATAAAAATTTGAAGAGCCAAATAGTTGAAACCTTTTTCTATATAGAAAGGTTTCTGTACAAACCTACTTAGTGCTTGTTTGGATGACCTTATATTAGTAGAGCTTTTCTAAGAAATTAGTTGGCTATTTTGTTGTCATTTAAAAAGAGTTTTTTTTGACATAGCTTCATACAATAGACTATTTAACAATATAAAAATAAAAAACACTTTTAATTTTAAATATATTTTTTTGTAATAAAAATTATTTATTCATATAAATATTATTTAAAATATATTAAACAATATGCAAAGCATAATATATTAATTATTATATAATTTTAAACCATATGAAACATAAATGAAAATATATCTAACCAAATCTTTTGTATGCATTATAACATAAATAAAACTAATATAAAAAATAAATATTAAAACATATAAAAAAGTCAAATAATATTATATAAATCTTAAAATAAACGTAAAAATGCGTTTGTGGGTATTGTGAGAATTATGTGTAAAACATAAGGGTAAAAGAGACTAAAAAATAGGCTCATTAATTGATCTAAAAAATCTATCTGAAAAAGTGCTTTTTTGATAAGCTCCAAATTTGAGATTCTTAAAAAGTTGTATTTTAGCTGTCAAAAAAATTATATCTACTAAAAAAGTACTTTTTCATTTTACAACAAAACACTAATTTTTCTTTAAAAAAAGCTTTTGTGGTAGAAACAAGTGCTTATTCACCCTCTAAAAACTCAACTAAACAGGTACTAAGTCTCTGAACGTTTCAGTGAGAATTTAACTAGGTGTTGTTGTTGTAAAAAAAAATTCAACTTTATTCATTTTTTAACATTAACTTGTTTTTTTTATAATTAACCACTTTAGTTAATTTTTTAAAAAATAATTTTCAAAATTTTCTAGTTATGGTGCTACATAATTAAGACTTAATTATTAAAAAGTAACATAAACTTAATTTTATTAAAATTCAGGGTGTTAATAGTATTATTTTAAAAATATTAGAATGTAGTATAATATTATAAATAATAAAAAGAATTTACTTAACATTTTTAAATCAATTAAAGGCTGATTACCTTAAATTAAGTCATGTGCAGCTATTTTTAATTTGATGATGGTGCTCCAATGTTTATTATTTTAATTATTGAAAAAGCATTTTAAATATTTAAACAATTAAAAAATTTTGTTAAAATTTCAAATACTACGGAATTTTTTAATAATCTAAAATAATTACAATGGTAAATAAAGTCTTTATTTTATCTTATATTTTTATATTCTACAAAAAAAATTTACAATAAATATTAAAATATTATGATAAAATCTTAACCAAAAATAAGTCAGAGTATTAAATTTAAAACTTAAAATATTTTTACTTAAAAAGTGTAAAGGAAAGCATGAACAGTGACAGTCTTGACAGAACCATTCCTCTATGATTGATAAAAAGAAGCAAATCAGTGTCGTTAGGTGTTGTTCATCGTCTCACCTCCCAATAAAGAGATCAACTTTCCAAAAGACTTCGTTTTGCAGATCAAAAGCAAATAGACATGAGACTTCCAATCGAGCTTAAGAAAAAGAAAGCGCATCAATGCAAAGTGTATAAGAAAATGGCTTTAAGATCATGCCCATCACCGGAAAATGTTCATCTGAAGTTAGTAACGAATCGGAATCAATTAGCATTGGTATTTAACTGTAATAGAGTACTTAAAAAAAAACTAATGATCATAATGATAAGAGGAAATGTAAGAATTAGGTGTTCAATCATATGAAGGTGAAGAAGACATGTCGTTATGTTGATGTTTCTTCAATGTTTTATCATAAAAAGTCAACATAACCTATACATGCAAACAGCGTTTTGTACTCTTCCAATAATTATTAATTAGGTCTTAGCAAGAAGCTATCAATCATGAACCAACTAAAGTCCAAAGTCACTAGCATGGTAGTTGGTATCCAAGTTTGATGATTTCCAGTATATGGTGTTAGAAAGTTTCAATTTTGAGTCGTTTCCTAAGTAGATAACAAAACTTGATTTGGGCCTAAACCATTTGATTACTGAAACTCTCTTCTGTACAGTCCAGAGTATACAAACTGAGGCCTAAGCAGAGAACTTCTCTACAGGGAAGTTCTTATTATTGACGGGAAGTACTATATAAGCTGGTAGGACTCCAACACTTCTAGGAAGTTTGCAAGCAAAGTTCATTTCATTTGAGAAGCATTTTACTTGTATTTTAACAAAATCGAGAACTGATTTTCTGATCCAATTGTTATCGAAATTGGGCTGCAGTGAAAATAGAAACTGTGTTAAAGAGGTGTAGCTGTCTTTGGATTTAAGCATAAAGAAGCCCGTTATACAAAAACCGAAGTACATTGTTGTAATTCACACTTATTATCATTTAACCGGTGAGTCAGATTACGTTTAGATCTTTGGTGCAGTAGGGATAAGTACTTATTCATCACAATTTTTAAATGTAGTAACACATTTAGATCTGTGGTAAACAACCAAAAGTTGAAGAAAAGTGCGGTGTTATAGCAAAAATCAATAAGCAAAAAGAGGGTTACGATAAGAAACTGCTTCTACAGTAGAAAGTTTACTTTCCATTAATAACCTTCATTACAAGTATTATTTTTTATTATGCTCTTAATTAATATGACTAATAATATATTTTTATGAAATATTTTATTTAGTAAATTTATTTTATTTATATTTTCTTATTTTACTTTAATATTTTATTATTTATAATTTTAAGTTTATATGAATAATACTATATTTTTAATTATTTATACAACAATTAATAGTTTATTAAATCAATGGACTTTTTAGTCATTTTATCTCTTTTCAACAACCGCAATCATACTTATCAAACACCTATTTTCATGTTTCAGTAATTATTAAAACAACAATCCCAAACGCATAAGTACTTATTGAGAATAAGTACTTTTAATTTCAACATATTAATTTCAGCAGATTATCAACTGTCATCGCTTCTCCAAACCAAGCCTTATTTCTCTGGGCACATATTGCATACTTACTCTCCGGCGTCCGTCAAGAAGCTCCTTGATGTTTTGTAATACTTGCATGAGCCCATTTATATTGAATTTATTTAAATTTTACTTTTAATTTTTATAATAATATTATTTTAATTTTATTTCAATCAAATTTTAAATAATTTGACTTTGATTAATTATGATAATTTATTTACTTAACTTTTGCTTAAATTAATTTAAGAATCACTTTAAAATATATTTATTATTGTCAAAAAAATTGTAAAAGTTTTAATTTTGAAACAGAAATTATTTTATTGCATGAAATTTAAAATTATAAATAATTTATCGTGAAATTAATAATAAAAAACACGGGACAATAAAAATAAAAAAGATTTAATTTGTCACTAAACATACAATTAGGGTATGATATTACACTTTTTGAATACACTAAAACAATTTATTCACATAATTAAATTGTAGCTATGCGCTTAATAAGTAATTAATTTTGATCATTGATCAAAGAGAAGACTTCAACTCAGTTACTGGAAGTTTATTAGAAGTAATGCAGTTGCGTTCTTTGATCTTTTCAATGAAACTCAGTATAGTCTCTTCGCTTTTGACATCTGTTAACAGAATGAAATAGAGACATTAGTCAATTTCATCTCATGCTTAGGTTCAGGGATGACAATGCTCAGGCCAGCTCAGGTTAAGGGATTGAAGGTCACTTGATTTAGTTTAGTCAATTTAAACATGATTTATTAATATTAATTTCAGTTCAAACTTCATATTGGTCCCTAAACTTAACTCTGGTATGAAATTTAGGCGACTCTAACCTGATCAGTTAACTTCGGCGAGATGGAGTAGGTCAGAATTACTAAGCCTATTTACGTGAAAGACCAAAACCAAAACATATAATTGATTGTAAGTAGTACTAACCAAGTCTTGGAACGACGTGTCCCTGTGGATGATAAACCACAACAGGATCCACAAATGATCCCACCAACTCTTCTCCTGCTTCCTTCAAAAAGTCCCTCTCTCCTGAGATATGTAAAAGCATGCAGTTCAGAAAATTTGAGCTGTGAATTCTTCTGTAAATTCTATAATTTCCTCTTCACGGGTCCGAACATGGTTTGTCAGGAAAATGTTACAGATGCAAGTCTGGTTGATTCAACAATAACTGCATAAACTCTGTTGTTACCTATGAAGTGGAGAGAGGAGCACTCAATAGGACTAGAGAAGGCTTTAGCACCCAACTTTGGTTGCCCCAACTTGTATCCTGCAAACTTAGCCCCAGATATGAGTATCAGGAACTTCACTTTCGGTACTCTTGTAAAGGCCAAGCCCTGCGATTTTCACAAAAACTAGAATTAATCAAAACCTAAGTTGGGGTTTTCAGCTCCAGACCTTGGTTCTTGCCATATCAGGCACGATTAATAAGATTCCCAGAATTTTCTGTACCTGAGCTTGCAATCCTGGAAGAGCAGCTGATATGAATGCTCCCTGGAAATCCAATTATGAACAGGAAAACAAAGACAGAAACGAATCAAGTAAAAACCCAGAATTTTGTATATATCAAACATATAATTCACCTGGGAAAAACCGAGGAGTCCATCAAAAGGACCCCGATTCAACATGTAATCTTCTATATACATCAAACATTCTTCAAAGTTTCGATACTCTTTGAAGTCCTGCCATAAACAAAGCAGCCCATTCCCTTACTTGCTAAAAGAATCAAAGACAGGAAAGATAATATCCAGATTACTGACCTCACTGCTCTGGTACCATTCTCGGTATGGAGGATCAAAGAGGCCTTCAACATCTGATTTGCCTCCTGCAGGGAAAGGGCCATCGAGGAAGTCAAGTTCCAGCTTTTCAAGAACAGCTTGAGGCCATCTTCCTATCAAAGTCCTGAGGATTACAGCACTTGTCCTGAATCCATGGAGACAAAGAATTTTGGGTTTCTTGGAATTCTCGACCTGGGTTTCCATCAACACTTTGACTTGTCCTTCTCTAGGTCTCTGACCCAGTAATCTAGTAGATGATGTTCTGAAGAGTTGACTCGTAGGGACAATCGGCCAAGAGGCGTGTGATGCCACCGGCGTCATGTGGACGGTGCCTGACTTGTTCATATATGTAGCAAGGATTATTATGTATTAAATTGTTTTCACTTTTGTTTTTAATTTTCTGTTTTTATTTTAAAATGTAATAAAAAATAAAAATATTTTTATTTTTTATTTTAGTTTCTTTTCATTTTCATAATTTGTAAAAACTAATAAAAGTAATTTTTTTAATTGATAGCAAATCAAATTAAAAAATATAATATTAATTACTAATAAAAATACGAATAATTTAATTTATTATATATTTAACTTTAATAATTATTTATAAATAGAATTTAAATTTATACCACTAATTATCCCTGATGTCTACAGGTAACAAAATGAGCCTACTTTTAGTATGTAATGCAATTAGCTTTTCCTACATGAATTGCATATTTTAAACGCAAGTCAGACGTTAGACATTGAAGTAAACAAATCAGACTTGCGTTGCAATTTCAAAGACGAAACTGAGTTCTCTTTGAAATCTGACTGGTACCAGAGTTAGTTAAAACATCTTAACATGTTTAGAAATGAACAACGGATAACTGTTTCAGTGCACAAGTAGTTTAAGTTGCAATCAAGAACAAGAACAACAATACTTGGAGTTTGGAAAGATACATTTATTCGTACGCAACCTTATTCTTAACTAATTCTTTGCATACGGGGAAACAAAAAGAAGACACCATCAGATATTCAGATCTGGACTTTGTGGCTATTCATCTTCCCTCTGCTGTGAAATCTTCTGGATTTTGTCAATGAAAGAAGACATGATCTCCAAGTTCCTGCCTTCTGAAACTTAAATTATAAATTGATCAGTACCGTAGCTCATGATCCATAATTTGCAGTAAAGAAAAAGGATTTGGTGCGAAATTTGGGTGATTTGGAACTAACCAAGTCTTGGTACAGTATGGCCCTTGGAGTGATGAATGACCATAGGATCAACAAATGATTCTATCAACAGCTTTCCTTCTCCCTTCATAAAATCCTTCTCCCCTGCATCATGTGTAAAAAACTTGTTTAGAGAACGTAGATACCATCTTTGGCAAGTAGTATTGGCAACAAGTCGGACCGGGATTATGACGGACAAGGCTAGATCAAGTTTGGGCTGTGGTATTCTACCGGGACTCTATCGTAGGCCTAACCCAACACGTTACCATCCCTACTTCAAACTTTACGTCGAGTTGCAGCTTAACAAGGAAAAAGAAGTCTACGTGTTGCTCAAGTTTCAACAAATTTGACGAAGAAACATTGGCAAGAAAAACCTGTGAAGTGTAGAGAGGGCAACTCAATGGGAGTTGAAAACGCAGTAGCAGCCATTTCTGGTGTTCCAAATTTGGAAGCTCCAAACTTGGCCCCTGATATGATTATCACGAATTTAATCGCTGGAATCCTGGTAAGCCCCACACCATCTCTCTGAATTCCAGGCAGAGAAGCTGTTATAGCCGCACCCTATGCAAAGAAATCAAAGAAGAATCAGACACAAAAGCAAGAACATTTGATTCTGAAACACAAAACTTCCAGAGATCTAACACAAACCCACCTGGGAAAAACCAAGAACTCCATCGAAAGGTCCATGCTTTATCATGTAATCTTCTATGTATTCTAGACATGCTTCAAAGTTTCTGTAAACACTGAAATCCTCATTGGATTGGAACCATTCATAGTATGGAGGGTCATATATACCTTCAACGTCAGATTTTCCTTCAGCAGGAAATGGAGCATCCAGGAAAACAAGATCCAATCTTTGAAGCATGCTTTCTGGGAATCTTCCGATCAACTTCTTGATGATTGAACCGCTGGTTCTGAATCCATGGAGGCATAAAATTCTGGGTTTCTTCTGCTCTTCATTTCCCATCATCCTTTAGTTGGAGTACCATTAATGTTTCACCTATCTCTCTGTTTGTGCTATAACTCCAACAGGCAACAGTATCCTAAAATCGCATATTTTATCTGTTTTTTAACTTTAATTTGCGCCAGGAAAATCTCCTAATGCGAAATTTAACTATTCGAATCACGTAATTTATATGTTATATGTGTTAGTTTATGCATTGCAGCCAATTTATTTTGGTTAAATGAAAATCAAAAACTAACGATTGCATCAGCAAATTGGAAGAATACGACTTTTACCATTCAAAATGAAGAATACGACTTACTAAGTTAGGGTGGTCTGTTCTCACACGACCGTCGGAGCTCTGGGTCCAAATTCTCTGAGCCAAATATAGAATGGATAGCAACAGCTTTCCTGCTTCCGTTGATCGACCAGGGGCTTCAATCATCTGGAGGGGGATCACTGCTACCTGGCAATATGTGTGTCGGGGAAGCCAATGGGCCATCGGCAATGGTCGACGGGTCCACTTCTGGTTAGATGGATGGGCCGGCGATTGGGGTCCCCTGTTATTGGTAACGACCTCCCCACCGCCGGACAGCCTGATTCACGCTACAGTATGGGACATGGTACATGAGGATGGTACCTGGG
>JAOTAY010000191.1:2152700-2166648 GCA_025629805.1 Erythroxylum baracoense | reverse complement strand
GCGTTCTACCTGAGCAATGTCTCCAGATCTTTACTCGGGACTTACAAGGAATCACGCATTCGCGTCGGTTGTAATTGATTTAGTCTAAAGTGTTGTTAGATTCATTCCTTCTGTATCCAAAAAAAAAAATGAAGAAAAGTCATTTCAACAACACGATACGTTACGAATTTCTGAAGAAACTAAATTTTGAGCTACTTTATTTCGTGATTTTCCATTCTCAAACTGTTAAAACATGAGATACATGCAACAGAGTTATTCCTGTTCCTTCTGCTGTAACATCTTCTGAATGTTGTCAATGAAAGAGGACATAATCTCCAAGTTCCTTCCTTCTGAAACCAAAGAGGAAAATGAATTAAGAATTAGTTAGTATTCATAGCTCATGATGCATAATTTCTAATGATGAAAAATGATTTGATGAGAAATCTGGGTGAATTGAACTAACCAAGTCTTGGTACAGTATGCCCCTTTGAATGGTGAATGACAATAGGATCAACAAATGATTCTGTCAGCAATTTTCCTTCTTCCTTCAAAAAATCTATTTCCCCTGCATCACGTGTGAAAACATTATTTGTAGTGATAATTCAAGTGGTAAGGAAGTTGATAAATGACAATTGTTTTATGAATAGGCTTTGCTTAGATATGAAGTTTGAAGTATTTTTAATTTATGTTAGGATTTGACTTCAAACTTAATCAATTTAGATTTTTTTTTAATTAACTTTGACTTAGACCAATTCAAATTGAGTCCAAATTAAAATATTAAATATAATTAAAGAGAAATACAATTAATTTGATATAAAACGTTATCAAAATACCAACCCTCATCTAAGCTTTGATAATTTAGTTTGATTCAAATTCGGCAGCTCAATTTTAGGTTGACCAAATTTCGAACCATGATCAGACTTACTCTTTTAGTCTATAAATATAAAAAAATTAAAGACCGAAATAATTTTTTAATTTAAAAAATTATAATCGCATTATTTTTTAAGACAGTTCAAGTTAAGTTAGGAGTAAATCTGACTTTGAATCGGACCGAACTTAATATATTTTCATCCTTGATCTCATTAAGATTAAGTTATTGGGATAATAAATCCCACATCGAAAAAAAATAACATCTAATAATAACATATATGAGTAATCCTCCTTAAGGTTAAGTCTTTTGGATTAACCTCATTTTCAACATAACTTAAATTTCAAAATGTTAAGTGATCGTTTCACTACAAAAGCTTAAGTTTTTATGTGAGGCCAAATTGATTTTATATATTCACTAACACACCCCTTTAAATGAAAGTCCTTTGAACTTGAAACTTGCACAGACTCACTCTACGTTGTGCTGAATAATAGGTAGAGTATAAGATTTGAACTCACGATCACTTAGTCACAAAGGCTCTGATACTAAGTTAAGCGACCGTTTCACCACAAAAGTTTAAGTTTTTGTGTGAGGTCAATTTAATTAATTTGATATATTCAGTAACACAAGGATTATTATAGATTTTTAATGAATACATTTAGAACCTTTAAGTACCTATGAAATGGAGAGAGGGCAACTCAATGGGAGTTGAAAATGCAGTAGCAGCCAGTGGAGGTGCTCCAAACTTGGAACCTCCTAACTTAGCCCCTGATATGATTATCACGAACTTAATCGCCGGAATCCCGGTAAGCCCCACGCCGTCTCTCTGAATTCCTGGCAGACAAGCCGCCAAAGCCGCCCCCTACGGTGAAGGAACGAAAGAAGAAGAATCAGACACCAAAACCCGTAGTGGTTAACCAAAATGCAAGAGCATTGATCTGAAAAACAGTAACGAGCTAAACCACTCCTCCTGACCTGTGAAATACCAAGCAGTCCATCGAAAGGTCCGTTCTTTATCATGTAATCTTCAATGAATGCTATACATTCTTCAAAGTTACTGTGCACACTGTAATCGTCATTGGATTGGAACCATTCGTAGTATGGAGGATCATATACTCCTTCAGCGTCAGATTTTCCTTCAGCAGGAAATGGAGCATCTGGGAAAACAAGATCCAATCTTTGAAGTAGACTTTCTGGGAATCTTCCTATCTCCTTCTGGAAGATTGAACCGCTGTTTCTGAATCCATGGAGGCATAAAATTCTGGGTTTCTTCTGTTCTTCATTTGCCATTGTCGTTGTATATTTCTCACGAATTTCCTCTCTTCGACAGGTAAGTCTTTAGATTTGGCATTATATCATGGTCTAATTTAATGCTAGAATCACAAAGGCCCATGCAAATTATTTGTATGCATTATATTTAGTTTAAGTATCATAAATATTTCTTACATTTATCGAGAAAAGAAGAAAAACTGAATCCAGAACATTGAATAATGTTAGGATATTATATATATATATCTTTTACTTAGTTTTGGCATTTTAATTGGACATATAAGATATAACTTTAGGAATTCTATGCTACATTGGAGTTTATCATCATGGTGACATTGGAATTAATTTTACTGCTGGACATCCTAAAAATTACTGCTGGATATGTTGGTAAATTGAAATCGATACTGCTAGATTTTGTGGACTGTGTGGATTGAAGAAAATCAAGGGATGAGTTGTTGTGTGATAAAAGTCAATGTGGTGACTGCATGGTTTAACGGGGACTCTAATTGCTTGTGGATTGTGTACATCTCCTAATTATCGAAGAATTCTAACAAACTCGTGAGTGGTAGAAACTAAGTGGGAGTGTGTATGTCATTGACAGGTGCGTATGTTTTTGTGGGAGATAGCTAAATAAGGTTTTGGGTGGTTGAAGGTGAAGTGTGTCAGGTATTGCAACGGTGTAGTGGGTATGCGTTAATTGTCCATTGAACAAACACTGCAGTAATTGTGCGTGTCGTGTGAGAGAGCTGAATAACGTACGTGGAGTGAGACATGTCACGTTGAAGAGGGTCTTGTCAACGGTGCAGTGGGATAACGTGTTACTTTTTCCAAACGTCTTCGTCTATTGTCTATACTTCCGTATGGTTTAATTGAAGATGTTGAAGTTGGGATGGATCGTTTCTATTAAAGAGTTATTTTCGAAAAGCTGAAACCATAGGGAAGTTCTTTTCTTATCTCAAGTATACTGTCGTTTAGTTCTTAGTTGATTAAATACTTAAGTTATTTTTATTAATTATTGTTTGAGTGAAAGTAGTTAGAAAAATCCTTTGACGAGGTTAACACGAGTCGGTCGTATTATCGGGTGTAAAAATCTTTCATGGGAAGTGAGGTTGAGAGATAGTTACAAGGATTGAGCGGTGTTGCTCTAGGATGACCTTGTGTAAATCTATTGTAATTTGGAAAAAATTATTAATCTAGGTGAGGGCCTCGCAGACATAGGCAAAGTGTGCCGAACCGCGTTACTAAATTTCTGGTGTTATTGTTATTTCGTTTCTGCTTGGTTTTATTTTGTTCGTGCCAAAGAAGTTTACGGAGAGTTTGTGAAATATTTAACACTTTTGGTTTTTCAATTGGTATCAGAGCAAGGTCACTGGTTCAGAACTTAGTAGAAAGTTAGTGCAAATCCTAGTTTCGCGAATATGGCTACAAGAGAGGGTGCATCAATCACCAAACCACCACTATTGGATGGATCTAACTATCCTGCCTGGAAATCACTGATGAAAGTCTTCATCCAAGCTCAGGGCACGAAAGCTTGGCATTCGGTAGTATATGATTGGACGCATCCGATGATCACTGATGATAAAGGAGAGGCAGTTCAGAAAGATCTATTTGAATGGACAAGAATCGAAGAAGAGAGTGCACTCGAAAATTCACAAGCAATGCATGTGATATTCAATGTTATTGATAAGGGAAGCTTTTCAATGATTTCAGCCTATGAATCAGCAAAAGAAACGTGGGATGCTTTGCAAACTATTCATGAAGGATCAAAATCCGTGATAACTTCAAAACTGCAGGTGTTAGCTGTGTGGTTTGAAGACCTAAAGATGGATGAGAATGAGGCTATTGGATACTTTCATGAAAAATTGCGAGATATAGCAAATCAGGCTTATCAACTGGGAAAGAAATACTCTAAAGTGAAATTAGTCAAGAAAACGCTGAGATCGCTAACTCCAAGATTTATTCCAAAAATTGCAGCAATAGAGGAAGCCCACGACATTGATAATCTGTCATTGGAAAAAGTTATTGGAATTCTTACAAATTTCGAGATGAATCTTTTAAGAGGTAAGCAAGAAAAAAGCAAAGGATTGGCACTACAGGTGGAAAATGTGGAAGATGAATCAGATGAAAATGAAGACTTGGTACTGGTCACACGAAATTTTGGTAAATGGCTAAAAAGAATGAAGAAGGATAGACCCAGCTTTAGACAATATGGCGGAAGTTCATTGAGAAACAATTTAAGACAACAAGTCAAGACATAAAAGGGTGAACAGAAGGCAAGAAGAATCCAATGTCATGAATGTCAAGGTTTTGGACACATTCAAGCCGAATGAGCTAATACTTTGAAGAAGAGAAAAGGAAAATCCTTCACGAGCACCTGGAGTGAAAATGATTCCAATAGTGAATATGGTAGTGAAGAAGAAATCGCTAATGGTTCAACGTCAGTTGCCCTATACAACAAAAGTCCAGTTACTTACTTAACAGTAACTGAGAAGGAAGTATCTGAAGTCGAAAAAACAAAAAAATTCAAAATTTTCAAAAACAATCTAGCTCAATATCCAATATTAGCTTATAATAGCGATGGAAGCGACCTAGATGATAAAAAAGGTAATATTTACAAGGATTACAAAGCTATGTATGAAAATGGGTGAAAACGTGCAGAAAGAATGAAAGATTGAAGGAAGAGAATATTTCCATGAAGAACATCATACAAGAGTTAGAAAAGAATTTGATGTTGACGTTGGATGAGCTTGGTGAAACTAGAATGAAATTAACAAATACTGAAAAGGGATTGATAATGTTGAATGGAAGCACGAAAAAACTAGATAAGTTGATATAAACTGGTAAAATTAAAGGGAATTTCAAAGGAATAGGCTATAAAGTTGAGTACTTGAAAATGAATGAAGGAAAATCGATATGTCCAGATCAGCCTAAGAGGTAGAAGCATAGAAAAAAATTGAAAATTTATACCCACATATCATTTTTGTGGAGTCATTGGCCATATAAGGCCAAGATGTTATCAGTTCCTACAGATGTTGCTTCAAAGAAGACAAAGCTGAAAAAGTATACATCCTCCACAAAAATTTCAACATCAACCTTCAGTACCGAAATCTACTTGGGTAAAAAGAAGTGAATTGTAAGCTCTCGTAGTTCGTACATCAATGAAGGCAACTTTACAACATGGTTGGTATTTTGATAGAAGATGTTCATGCCATATGACAGGGAAAAACGCTTACTTAACTGATTATCAGAATTGTATGGATGGTCATGTGACTTTCGGAGATGGAAAGAAAGCTTTTGTGATCAGTAAAGGAACATTATGCATGGATAGTTTGCCTCCTCTCAAGAATGTGCTCCATGTCGATGGTTTAAAAGCAAATTTGGTAAGTATAAGCCAACTTTGTGATGATGGTTTGCTAATTAAATTTACAAGTGATGAATGCAGGGTACTTACCGAACAAGGAGAATGTATCATGAGCGGCAAGCGATCAGCTGACAATTGCTACATGTTACAAGTCATGACTACGTGTAAGTCAGCTACTCTTGAGAATGACATTGATTTATGGCATCAAAGGCTTGGGCACATAAATTTTGATCTCATTAGCAAATTGTCAAAATTGGAGGCTGTAAAGGGTCTAGCCAAAATGAACAAAGAAGGAAAATCAATTTGCAGTGTGTGTCAAATGACAAAATAGCTAAGAGCGCCACATAAAAGGTAAGATATGTTACCTCATCTTGCATACATGAATTAATTCATATGGATTTGGTCGGTCCAACAAAACATGATAGCATTGGTGGAATGAGATACTTTCTAACTTGTGTTGATGATTATTCGAGATATACTTGGGTATCATTTTTTAAAGAAAAATCAGATGCTTTCAAGGTTTTTAGAAGTATATGTATGCAGGTCATGAATCTGAAAAATATGACTATATTGAGAATTTGATTGGATCACGGAAGAGAATTTGAGAATACAAGCTTTATTGATTTTGTGATGAGTATGAAATCATACAAGAATTTTCAGCACCCAAAACTCCACAACAAAATGGAGTATCCAAAAGGAAAAATACAACACTTGAAGAGATGACCAGATCTATATTGAATGGAAGTAAAGTGTCTATATGATTTTAGGCTGAAGCGGTTAACACAGCATGTTACATATGTAATATAGTGTATCTTCGAAGCTTTTTGAACAAAACGTCGTATAAACTTTGGAAGGGAAAGAAACCAGATGTAAGTTACTTTCATATTTTTGGAAGTAAGTGTTATATTCTTAGAGATCGGGAACAGCTTGGAAAATTCGAAAGCAAAAGTGATGAAGGAATTTTCATTGGCTATTCAACTCATAATCAATCTTACCGAGTGTATAATCAAAGAACAAAGAAAGTGCAAGAGTCCATAAATGTCATGATAGATGATGTATCTTTGTTGAATGATCAAGTGACAGAAGAAAATTAACGTAACTGACCATCTGAATAAGCCCAAAATGAGACAAGATTGAAGAATTGCCCAGATCTGCAGTTAGTTGCTGCTGAGGAAGTAACTGCAGGAACTGATCTGCAGTTAGTTACTACTGAGGAAGTAACTGCGCAAAGTGAAGAACTTTCAGTTACTTCGGATGATGAATCACCTAAAACACTAGAAGCTAATTTGAACCGAGATTCTTCATCTCGAATCCGATCAAATCATCTAGTAGAAAAAGTCACTGGAGATGTTAACGAAAGAAGAAAAACAAGAGAAAGAAAAATGGTTGATTATCGAGAACTTGTAGGCTACTTGTGTTACACATCTTCATTCGAGCCAAAGAACGTTAAAGAAGCATACAAGATGAATTCTGAACAGTAGCTATGTGAGAAGAATTGATTCAATTTGCACGGAATGATGTATGGGAATTAGTGCCAAGACTATCGGATACCAATGTAATTGGAACAAAATGAGTGTTTCGAAATAAAATAGATGAACAGGGTAATGTTACCATAAATAAAGCAAGGCCAGTAGCTCAGAGATACTCTCAGGTGGAAGGTATCGACTTCGACGAAACTTTTGCACCGGTGGCACGACTTGAATCTATCAGGCTATTATTGTGCATATCATGTGTATAGTAGTTTAAGCTTTATCAAATGGATGTAAAGAGTGCATTTTTAAACGAATTTATTCAAAAAGAAGTGTATGTTAAGCAACCAAAAGGATTTATTGACTCAACTTATGCAGATCACGTCTTTAAGCTAAAGAAAGCTCTTTATGGTCTCAAATAAGCACCAAGAGCTTCGTACGAAAGGCTTACACAATTTCTCATCAGGCAAGGCTCTAAACGAGGTAGTGTCGACAAAACTTTGTTTATTAAAAAGTTCAAATATGATTTTGGGATTGCTCAAATTTATGTTGATGATATTGTGTTTGGTCCTACACATTCAATGATGGTAGATGAATTTGTTGAACTGATGACATTTGAATTTGAAATGAGTATGGTAGGCGAGCTGAATTTATTTTTGGGTTTGCAAGTTAAACAAATGAAGGATGAAATTTTTATATTACAAACCAAATATGTCAAGAGCTTAATCAAAAAGTTCGTCTTGAGAATGCCAGACATACGAGAACACCTATGAGTGTTTCAGCAAAACTGAACAGAGACGAAAATGGAAAAAGTGTTGATGATAGTTTATATCGAAATATGATTGGAGGCTTATTATACTTGACTACAAGTAGGCCAGATATCTGTTTTAGTGTTGGCGTATGTGCTCGCTATCAAGCCAACCTAAAAGAAACACATCTAACAGTGGTAAAGAGGATCATTAGGTATGTAAGTGAAACGTCTGATTTTGGAATATGGTATTCATCTGAATCAACATCTTATCTTGCTGGATATAGTGATGCGGATTGGGCTGAAAACTTAGACGATCGAAAAAGCACTTCAGAAGGTTGTTTCTTCCTAGGAAATAATTTGATCTCTCGGTACAGCAAGAAATAGAATTCAATCTCACTATCAACCGCTGAAGCAGAGTACATCATTGCAGGAAGTTGTTGTTCACAACTTCTTTGGATGAAGCAAATGTTAGAAGATTATAGGATTGATCATAATGTGTTAACTATCTTATGTGATAACAAAAGTTCCATTGACATCTCCAAGAATCCAGTTCAACATTCACGAATGAAACACATTGACCTTCGATATCATTTTATTTGAGAGCTTGTGGAGAGCAAAATAGTTACTTTATCGCATATATCTACAGAGAAGCAGTTGGCAGACATCTTTACGAAACCTCTTGACGCAGTACAGTTTGAACTTCTTCAAGGGGCTTTGGGTCTTTTTGCTTTACATTTTTGATGTAATACAAAAAAATAAAAATTGAAAAAAAGGAACGGTTGTGTTTTGCTAAAGGGATTTAAAATACCTACAATAACATTTCTCTTCATTGTCTTCTTTGTGTTGCCTTTGCCGCATACAACACTAGCCTCCTCTCATTTTGCATTTGCGTCTCCTCCTCTGCTTCATCTTCACCTGCATCTTACATCATTGTTTCTCTCATGAAGATTAAAGATAGTGGATTGTGTTTGTTCATCTTCTGATCTTCTACCAGTTTACAGCTATCTCTTGAGTGGAATCTCATTTCACGATACTACTCTTTCTAGTTTCAGTCTTTGTTATTTTAGTGGGTTTTGATTGGGATTGCTCTAAGAATACCCATGGCATTAAGTTTAAATAATGGATTGGGTATTTTTGTGAATGTTGTGATTTGCTATTGAAGACCCATATTTTACGAAATTTCCTCCTTTTGATTCTAATTTGGGCAATTTGCAGGATTTGATTGGGTTTACTTGATATACCCACGAAATTGAAATTGATCTTAGTTGTTATCTGCAAGTTGGTACTGATGTGAATCTTGTGAACTTCCGATAAAGATTTCCGTTTGTTTCCATATTTTCTTACTGTGAAGATTGGCTAGATTTTTACTGTGAGCTTTTAACTGGATTTCACGATACTGTGTTGTGGTGATTTGTTGAAATTCACTGGGTTGTTTATTATTCTGGGAATGTATGGGAAAAATCAGTCTCTTCGGTGTCAGAAAAGAAATTAGCAGCACCAACACGATGTTTAAGTCGATTACTATTGAATCCAGCATTTGGCAAAAGATTCACTGGAACTGGACCTTCCTCGACAGCTTCTATTGACATCCTTGACACTACCTCCCTTCAGGATAAAGTAGATCCACTTTATGACGTCACATAAGTTATTTTATCAAAAGTTGAAGAATTTGATACGGATTTTGAAGCAACTCCCGCAGCATCTGCTCCACCACTCGCACCTTACAGCTCCTCCGAAACGCACAAAGATGTGTTGTCAGAAAACCATTTGCCCACATTGCCATCGTTCTTCTACCCGATTGAAAGTGGATGATGCCATTTCGTTCAAGTTTTACACTTCCGCAGGAGAACAAAAATGGACTACCCTCAAGGATGTTGGGTTTGTTTTTGATCTACCAATCAACTTGGATGAGTTTCAACAATATGGATTGCATACTTTACTGTCAGAACGCACTTTGCTACAAGCTTCACTTCTCCCAAAGCATTATGACTCCGAACTGGTAAAGGAACTTTATTGAAACTTAACTTGTGATATTCTGAATGTGGATGTTGTGTCTTATGGAGTTGTATATGTGCCAGGTCAGGTAGTTCATTTTGATGCTACTCATTTAAATTTGTTTCTGGGCTTTGATGACTTGATTGGTGATTTGCTTTATAATGATGAGTGGACTGTATCCAATGACTTGATCGCTACGGTCTTAACTGGTGGTAAATTGACTGCATAGTCATCCAGTTCTGTTCTTCGTTCATTTATGCTGACTTAAAAATACTTTGTGCTGTTTAAATTGATTGTGACCAACTGGATGCCTAGCATGCATGTTGTTAGTGTTTACTTGGCACAAGCCAAGTTGATTTATGCGATTGGTACTGGCGTGAGACTCAACCTTGGCCGTCTCCTTATTGAAGCAATGATGGCTATTGAGAGTAAGCCCTATTATCTATTATATTTTCCACGCTTGATCTTACAGTTTTTATATGCCAATGAAGTTCCCAGGATTAAGTCAAGCCTGCTTGAATTGGTGGCGTTAATGAATATATCTCCAAGGATCTTTCGACAACCATGAGTGGTGGATTTGCCATACATCACTTTCGGTCCCTCAGATGCCACGAGGACAACTTCGATTAACCCCATGCAACTCTTTTTACTGGAATTGAACAGATTGAAGGAATCGTTCAAGTAGCTACTGATGCTCTTCCTAATTAAAAGCAGCGGGTTCTTCGTTTCCCTGGCACTTTTTAATTCTGCCTTTTTGGCATGTACTGTCTCAAAGGGGGAGAACAGTTCAGCTAAGTTTGTATTTTTTTTCCCTAGTGTTGTTGACGAAGTTTCCTTATGATTATTTAATATGTAATTGAATATTACATTGAGGGGGAGTATTGCAAATCTTATCTTTAAATGTCCAATTATGATTATTTATGTGGAGTTCAAGAGTTGTGACAAAAATGCCAAAAAGGGGGAGATTATTAGGATATTATTTATATATATATATATATATATATATATAGTTTTAACATTTTAATTGGACATACAATATGTAACTTGTAGGAATGCCACACTACATTGGAGTTTATCATCATGGTGACATTGGAATTAATTTTACTGTTGGACATCCTAAAAATTACTGCTGGATATGTTGGTAAATTGAAATCATTACGACTAGATTTTGTGGACTGTGTGGATTGAAGAAAATCAAGGGATGAGGTTGTTGTGTGATAAAAGTCAGTGTGGTAGCTGCATGGTTTAATAGGGACTCTAATTGCTTGTGGATTGTGTACATCTCCTAATTATCGAAGAATTCTATCAAACCCGTGAGTGGTAGAAACCAAGTGGGAGTGTGGGTGTCATTGACGGGTGCGTATGTTTTTGTGGGAGATAGCTGAATAAGGTTTTGGGTGGTTGAAGGTGAAGTGCGTCAAGTATTGCAACGGTATAGTGGGTATGCGTTAATTGTCCATTGAACAAATACTGCAGTAATTGTGCATGTCGTGTGAGAGAGTTGAATAACGTACATAAAGTGAGACATGCTACGGTAAAGAGGGTCTTGTCGACGTTGCAGTGGGTTAACGTGTTACTTTTTCCAAACGTCTTCATTTATTGTCTATACTTCCGTATGATTTAATTGAAGATGTTGAAGTTGGGATGGATCGTTTTTATTGAAGAGTTATTTTCAAAAAGCTGAAACCATAGGGAAGTTCTTTTCTTATCTCAAGTATACTGTCGTTCAGTTTTTAGTTGATTAAATACTTGAGTTATTTTTATTAATTATTGTTTAAGTGAAAGTAGCTAGAAAAATTCCTTTAGCGAGGTTAACACGAGTTGGCCATATTATCGGGAGTGAAAATCTTTTATAGGAAGTAAGGTTGAGATGTAGTTACAAGGATTGAGCAGTGTTGCTCTAGGGTGACCTTGTGTAAATTTATTGTAATTCGGAAAAATTATTAATCTGGGTGAGGGCCCCGCAAACATAAGCAGAATGTGCCTAACTGCGTTATCAAATTTCTGGTGTTCTTATTATTTCGTTTTTGCTTTGTTTTATTTTGTTCGTGCCAAAAAAGTTTACAGAAAGTTTACGAAATATTTAACACTTTCAGTTTTTTAAATAAGACAAGAAAAACTCGCATTCGGAACTAATATTACATGTCGCGTCATAATTATTCTATACGAGATCATGTATCGATCTTGGAATTTTAGTTAAGCGAGCTTATTGATTAAAGGTAATCGGTATTAAACATAAATTAAAAGGTAAATGAGGCTAAGATGGTTTTAGTATAACTTTCACTTACTATAGTTGTAGTTGATATTGCTGTTGAGTTTATAGCTGATTGATCAATCCAAGCCATGCCTTTTTATTATAGGAATGCTTATGCCCAAACTATCTCTAACGTTATTTTGCAGGAACATTCAAATAGCTTGGCACGAAAATGCTTAAAATATGTGATTTAATCAGAAATAAAAGTTTCTAATTACTAAATATGATCGGGTCATCTGGCGGGAGTGATTGTATCTCAATACCAAGTTCAAGACTGGAAGGGCTCGACAAGGAATGACAAATCGTTCCAAACCTATTTCGATTTGAGTTAATAAATAAAAATTTGTATTAACTTGAATTTATTATTTATTGAGTATGTGTCTATGTGAGGAGGAGATTCAATAAACTTACCATAAATAATAAATCAATTGTTTTTATTTTCTCCATTTATACATATTTATGGTTTATCTTCGATCTATAATTAAATTTCATGTTTTGTTTGGACCCTCACATACATCAAGCTCTGTTCTATCAATTCTGACGATTCAACCAGTTTTCTCTCATAGAAAAGGCAAAAATGAACTTTCGATTCATTATTTTAAATCTGATAAAGAACTAGTCTATATTAATCATCGTCGTGGACGTTTTATCTAAGATGTAGATCTCTTTATGTGTTAACCAATATGTGAAGCATTCTATATTAATAATGTACTCGCATTAACTAATATAAAATTTTCAAATAATGTTTAAAAGAATGATAATGTCTAAATTTGAGGGCTCAACCCTTAAAAGTAATTAAAAAACAGACTTTGCATCTAAAAATATTTTCTAACCAAAAAATTCAAAAGTCTAAGATTAAAAAATAGCACCAAGGTCCAAATTTCTCGAGCACCTCCAATTCTCGCCAGCTTTTGCCAGCTACTGTTTTATAATTGAACAGCCAGCCAGCCAGGCTCCTGCTTGTTGGATTGACTAAATAATTAATACGAAGTCATTATAAGATGAATGCCAATTAACAACAATACCGGTTCCCACTGAAGACTGAAGTACTGAACCCATGCAATGCCAATATGCCATACCCATTTGGACACCTGTTCCCCACAAGCCCTGGCGTACGTTTTAAAAATAACATTTAAAAATTAAGCCAATGATAAATTAAAAAGGTTGAAGTTGGATAGGTTTCACCAACTCTCCCAGGGAACAGAACCTAGTCGATTAGTTTTGAAGTCTTCCATCTCGACCCCAGAGCACGACAAGCAGACGTGTAATTTTTAAGGCTGCAACTTGAGCTTGTTCTAATAGAAAAGGTACCATCTTAGTTGTTCTCCACATTCGAATATTCATCTCTTCTTCTCTTCAATTATCCATAACGCAGCATAATTATTTAGGTTTGGTTTGGGAAAGTAGCAGTGGTTGATAATCTGCTAAAATTAACATATTGAAATGATAAGTACTTATGTATTTGAAATTGCTGTTTTGGTAACTACTAAAACGTGAAAATAAGTATCTGACAAATGCGGTTGTAGTTGCAGTTACTGAAAAGAGTTGAAATGACTAAAAAGTTCATTAATTTAATAAATTATTTAATATTGTATAAATAATTATAAATATTAAATTAAAATAAGAAAAATATAAATTTAATAAATAAAATATTTCATAAAAATATACTATTAGTCATATAAATTTAAAATATAAATCTTAAAATATTAAATTAAAATAAGAAAAATATAAATAAAAATAAATTTAGTAAATAAAATATTTCACCTTACTTAGGCTTAGTTTGGGGAAGCGGTAGCGGTTGATAACCTGCTGAAATCAACCTACTGAAATGATAAGTACTTATTTTCAATAAGTCAATAAGTACTTATGTATTTGAGATTGTTGTTTTGGTAATTGCTGAAACGTGAAAATAGGTGTTTGGCAAGTGCGGTTGCGGTTGCTGAAAAGAGATAAAATGACTAAAAAGTCCATTGATTTAATAAACTATTAATTGTTGTATAAA
>JAOTAY010000191.1:2117730-2138693 GCA_025629805.1 Erythroxylum baracoense | reverse complement strand
ATGTTTAGCAGAAATGGTAATTTTCACTTCAATGATTAATCTGTATCAATACAGGCTGAATTAGACAAAATTGTCTTTATGAAAGTTGTAGATCATTTTCTTAGCTTTCCAACGATGTATGGTTGTAATTTTTGGACTTCTAGATTAAAAGTTATGTTGTTTCAAAGTACGGGTGTCTAATTGAGGGAAGTCGCGATCGTGACACAGTACGATCGCGACTATCCCAAAGTTTTAGCCAGTAGCAATCTTGGCGAAGCGCGATCGCAATGGTGGCAGTCAGTCGTGATTACGACTCTAGCGTGATCGCAACGACCTGAGGAATTCTTCAATGTCGCGATAGCGACGGAGTCGCGACCGCGAAAATTTTAGATCCCTCAATAGTCACGGTCGTACCACAGTACGATCGCGACTGACTAATTTTTTTCAGACTCTCTCACGGGCATGAGAGAGAAGTCACGCCCATGCCTATGTTGCTTTTGAAATTCCAAATTGTTCATTATTAACTTAAGTTGTAAATTTTTTTTCTTAATCACCCAAATCAATTATTCTTCGTTCATTTTTGCTATGTAAAATTTTTAGTAAATTGTGGGGTAATATTTTTACCTTTCTTATGAATTTTCTTTATTTAAAGATCATTATTATCTATTTCTTTTATTTTGATATCATTTATTAAATTGTGTATTAATTGTTTTTATTACATTATTTGTATGTCTATAATTATTCTATGATCCCACTACAAATTTTCCCTGCCTAGTATTTTAATTTATTTAAAATGTTAGAATTTATTTATTTATAATTAATTTAAATAAATTTCCAATGGTGACATGTAGTCGCCATAAAATCAGTATGGGGACCCGGGACTAACACAAAGTTACTCCTACCAAGTATGCCACCATTTCTACTCCTGCTTGTAATATAGAAGTCACTTATTATCAAGTCAAACCCCACACTCTCCCCATAATAGTATTAAATGGCTGGTTGTTTCTTTTTTAATTTCTATCTCTATCAAAAATATTCATTGAAGATCTTTTCATTGTAGTTAATGATTTTGGTCCCATATTAGCTACCTATTCTTCTTATCATTAATTAATTTTATGCCTTTGATTATCCATTCATTTATTTCTGAGAATAGAAATGTCGACAAGCATGAAATCGTAATCTATTTGTTTGTTTATATTTTTTAAACATATGTGTGAAGGTTGATACTTGCGAATCTATAGGATCAATGTCCATGGGTATGGATAAGAGTTGGATAAATCAACCAAGAAATAGCAAGTTTTATATTCAAGGGATTTATGATTTCATGGAATTTGCAAAGCAAGGTGCACAAAATGGGAAGATTAGATGTCCTTGTAATGTTTGTCAACTAGATAGAAAGAAATTATTATCACTAGAGGAGGTGGAAAGTCATATTTTGTTTAAAGGATTTTACAAGGACTGTAAAGATTGGATATTCCATAGGCCAAACACTCTTGCTGAAAATGTTGCTGAACAAATGGGTCATACAGTTATAATGCCTGATCACCTCAGATTGATAGGCCAAGATGATGTTTTAGGGTTATTGAGGGATGCTATTGGATTTAGTATTTCTTGTTAAGGTGAACGTATCTCTGAACCTATGAGCAACTAGACACTGATGACATGATAGACGACTTTGGTTTGGCCAATGAGCCCCATGATAAAGAATCTAACATATTCACTAACGAGGAAGAGTCTAAGTTTAAGAAGATACTTGATGCTTCATGTGAAGAGCTTTATGAAGGATGTACCACTCACTCTAAGTTGTCATTTCTTCTACACCTTTTTCACATCAAATGCATGTTTAATTGGCCAGATAAGTCTTTCTCGATGTTGCTTAATCTTTTACTTGATGCATTTTCACAAATAACCGATTTTCCTTCCTCGTACTATCAATCTAAGAAATTGATAACAGATTTGGGTCTTGGATATGAAAAGATACATGCTTGTCCAAATGATTGTACATTGTATTGGGGTGAAAAGTCCATGGAAAACTTTTGCCCTTCATGTCACGTCTCAAGGTGGAAGAATGATAAAAAGAACATTCCGGCTAAAGTGATGAGATACTTTCCTTTGATTCCGAGATTAAAGAGGATGTATATGTCATCTAAGATAGCCGAAGACATGCGATGGCATGATAAGGAAAGAAAAAAGGATGGATTTCTAAGGCATCCGGCTGATGCATTAGCTTGGAGGAAATTCGATGCTTTGTATCCTGAATTTGCATGTGATCCTCGAAGTGTTAGGCTAGGTTTGGCTAGTGATGGGTTCAATCCATATCGTCTCATGAACACTACCTATAGCACATGGCCAGTGATCTTGATCCCTTATAACTTGCCACCATGGGTATGTATGAAAGCATCTTTGTTCATTTTGTCCATAATTATTCCTGGTAGAAATGAACGAGGAAATAATATTGATGTATATTTGCAGGCTTTAGTGCATGAGTTAAAGTTATTATATATGGGAAGGTGTTGATGCATTTGACTCATATGTCAAGGAAAAATTCAAGATGCAAGCTGTCTAAAAGTGAAAAATATCGACAGATAAAAGTATATAAAAGCTAACACAAAGCGTCTAAAATAGCATTGCCTCTAAAAAATTACAAATGTGGGAAATAAATTTTAGACGCTTAGATACGTAAAAAAATGTATATTTTTTCGACACATCTATGCGTCTAAGAAAATTGTCGAAAATAGTTTATGTGAAATTTGTTTTTTCAACGCTTTATAAAGCGTCTAAAATTAATTATAAGGCGTAAAAAACGTCTAAAAACTTCACCTTTTGTGTCTTTAAATCTCATATTTTCTTGTAGTGTTCAGATTGATTTAAACAAAACGATATTATTTTAATCTTTAATTTAATTGAATTTTAGATTATTTAAATACAATTATACCTAACTCGAGTACTAGAATTGTAACTCTTATGATTTAAATTTGTAAGTTGAAAGTTCTAAATTGTACAAAAGTGGTGCAAAATGCACAAGTTGCTTACCAAAAACACATGTAGCCTCTTGTACACTCCAAAGTATTATGACCTTGGACTAGTTGTTTTAAATACGCACCGACGTTGTGAAATCTGCTCGTGGAGTTGTCAAAGTTGTACAAATTTGGCGTAGTAGTTGGCTATACTTGAAATGAACACCTGTACAAGCTTTAATATTCATAGACATCATTCCTTTGCATAATTTGTAAAAATAAATAAATTCTATTTATTTCACAATCGAAAAATAGTATTCATGTAGAGTGGTAGAACTTATTGTATATGTAATAGGGTTTAAATATATAAGGTTAGTTTCTTAGGACTTTATGAGATTTAATAAACTATCACATAAAACAAATGTTGAATATTCAAAGTTGCATAATACTATTATAAATAGTAGTTGAGTTTGATGCCCAATTGATCTCATCGGAAAAGTCGTCTGAGTAAACTAGGGTTACTTGGCGTGTGAATTTCATAACCAGCAACCTTGTTATATAAAATATAAACAAGAAAGGAACAGCTCGCCGATAAGTTTGATTTTGCATCCTTCCTTCTACGTTTCAAAGCAAAGTATTTGCAAGTCTTAATTGGACGTTTACTAACATTTGATGTGTATCAACATCCCTCCCTAGTCCCCACACGTGAGTTAGTAAAAATAAAATTGTAAATATATAAAGTATTCATAAATCTTAATCTCATATTAAACATGAAAATATTAAAGGTTTATAAGTGGTAAGGATCAACTATTCAAATAATTAGTTCTAGTCATTTTGACAACGATTGACCCAAGCTCAATTGTTGTCAATGGACTCTACACTTTACCCTTATTAAAAATTATAACATGAAATCAGAGCAGGTTTGGTCTTAATTATTAATTTTCCAATTGTCCGTCTAAATGTCCAATCACAATGATCCGGTCCGGTTACTACTGCGTTTATTTCAAATGACCATTGGATGCCCAGTCCCAGTTGCACTTGAGAGGAAGTGTTAAAGAATCTCATATTGATTAAACATGAAAATAATAAAAGGTTTATAAGTGGCAAGGATCAATTATCCAAATAACTAGTTCTAGTCATTTTGGCAATAGTTGACCCAAGCTCTATTTTTGTTAATGGATTCTATACTTTACTCTTATTAAAAATTCTAACACACTTATAAAGCAATGTTTTATTAATTCCAAAACCAATAAAGCAATGTTTTCAAAACTAAATCAAAAGTTAAACTGATAAAATAAGAAGTTTAAGATTTAAAAGTTTTAACCAATCTTAGATCGTCATAAAATTGGTTAAAAGTGGAATAAAATTGGATAATTTAAAAATTGATTTAAAAGGATTATCTTTTTATTGAACAAAAAATTTAAAGTTTAATTATAAAATTATAAAATGAAAACTAATTAGCTTATTATTATTTTTAAATAAGTAGTTTATAAAAATTAACAGATTAATTAAAAATTGAACTTTTTTTAACAACAAAATTATTAAATTAAATCAAACAAACAAATTGACTTGTTCAAAATTTTGAACATTAAATTAGCCTTTAAAACATGCCCTAAAGCTACAAGATTTACATGAATATATATTAAGATTGATAATGGATTAGGTAAGACCTCCATTATGATTGTGTTTAAGTTTGAAAAAGACTTTCACAACTTAAGTTTAAATCAAGTTCCAATAAAGTAAATTTTAATTTATTTGTTAATTTTAAATTAAGAGCGAGTAAAAAATAACCTTCAACAAGTAACGCCACACCCAATTGTGCTATCCAACAAAACAATAAAGAGCAATTGCTATTTGCCATACAAAAGTCCATGTTAAAAAGATTTACATGTACTTACAAATCTCATCGAGCATAGGATTCAAAGCACTCCAGTTCTGTGAAACCGTAACTATTCAAGCTAAATCTTGAAGATGAAAAAGCTCGCGAGCCACTGTAACTCAGAAGTCGCTCCCCAAACCGAGCTGACTCGCTTGCTTTCTCTCCTCTTCCCAAAGTAAGCAACAGTCTGCCCTCTTCTCCGTACCCCTTCCCCAATTCAACTTTACCCTTCATTTCGCTTACTAAGCACCATAAGCTCTCTGCAAATGCTCTCTTTCTAATAGATAAGTCAACTATGCCCTCCTTACATGTATCTAATCTTTTCAAAACACAAGCCAACTCGACCGAGTCGCTGAAACTCAAGCAGCTGAGTCTTTCATTGAACTCGTTCACTCGGATCAATAGATCGTTAATGGCAGATAAGTGATCTTCACCCACCATGTTCGTGATCTCACCAACCAAGGTGTTGTTTTGCTGATGCAGGCAACCTGGTCTTTGACATATCTCTTCAAGTAACCCCACCAAAGAGTCAATATCCTTAAGCAAATCCGAGTTCGTGAGTTCCGAGACTTTGCCTTCTTCTTTATCTTTCTCTGACGTGCTTGAATTTGAACAGAGGAAGAAACCCAATACCCTGGAAGTGGACAAAAGGTGCTCCAGATATCTAGCATACCTGTAATTTTCAATATGGATTAAGAAAATCGAGAAAGACAACAGTTTCTTAAACAAAATCACGTGCTAAAAACAGGGAAATGAGTTGTCTTTTATTACCATCTAACCCAAGAAGAGAGCTCCCACGTTATAGGTGTGGCGTTGTCTCTAAAATTAGACAGCTTAAGATAGTTTCTGCCGCCAGTAGAAGGGTAAACAGAGAGCTGATCTTGTAGGATAAAACTACCGTCTCTGATGATGTGATGAATGGTGATTAAGCATTTTACGGCGACGGAGCAATCCTGAGTCGATTGCAGTCGGTCCATGATAGCTTCGATGGCGGCGCCGGCGGTGGCGCGTGAGCTGTGACCGAAGGATAGTAAGGTGGCGATGTGTTTAGGGTGAGGAAGTGTTGAAGGATCGTGGGTCGTGGCTTTGAGGAGAGCTAAGTGAAGAGAGGGAGTCTTGGGGTTCGAGGTTAAGGTTGCTTTGCCTTGAGATGCCTTGTCTTTGATCATTCCTATTATGTCTCTCAGATTTGTCAAACGTCCCATTTGAGGAAGTTAAGGTTTGCAGAGAAATTTGGGAAAGACGATGAAGATTGAGAGATAAGGATATGACTTGAGAGATGATGATGAGAGGAGAGAATGCTGATTTATTGTCCGTTTCTCCACTTCTACCGTCAGCTTATTTATGTGCTTAGGTTTTACTTTTCGGCTTGGGTGTGGGTTTACAAATCGTCTCAATTCTAATCTAAGTTGTCATCCGTTCGATCAGTATAATATCGTAAGGTTAAACAAAAATTTAAAAATAATTAAAAAATTTTATTATTTAAAAATTAAATTTAATGAAAATTTATTAAATAAAATAATTAGTTTGTTTGAGTTTATAAAAATTAATTAGTTAACAAAAATTAATCTATTAATTAATAAACTAATCAGTTTTTTATAACGAAAATTATTTAACTAAATTAATCGAAATATTAAAAATTGAGGTAACAAATGGGTTAGTTCAAAAATTTTGACTTTTTAATCATTCGAATCTATTTAGCTTTAAAATATTGTAAATTATAAAACAATAATTTAAATTAATTGTGTTTGAGATAACTGACGAAAAATAAATTCGGCCAAACGATTCGAGTTAAATCGTTATAAATAGTTTGAATTAATATAAATTTGATTTAATTAAGTTTTAAAATGATGTTATTTTATTTTAAATTTAATTAAGTCACGAACTAAATTTCAACATATTATTATTTTAAATTAGAGAAAATAAATTATTGTATAAAAATTTTATTTTTTAAGGAAAAAAGTTATAGTTTATTTTTATGGAAAATTTTATATTTCTTTTGTTTTGTATGTAATAAAAGATTATAAATGTTTCCTTGAAATTAACCATTAAGATTAGTCTTTTAAAACAATGTGAAGTTAAACTTTGCTTTTAAGCTTAAAATGAGAAATAAATTACCTGTTCCATTTTTACTAGTTTAGTCTTATTCCATTCAATCTCATCTATACATTTACGTGATACTTACATAAATATGTAGATCAGATGAATTGAAACAGAATTAGTACAGGACAAGTGGAACAGGTGATCTGGACTTGAAATGGTACTTTAATTCTTGTAACATCTTACTTCATTTTTTTATAAACAAAGACAAATTTAACTTATTAAAATGTTTACTTAAGACATTGGAAAAGGAAAATCCATGTGGTATCATTGGTTTTGTTTGTTAAATTTAAGGTTTGATGTGCTTTAATTACATATCAAGCATAATTAGTGTATTGATTTATGCATCATTTCCAAGTTTTACGCCCAACAAATACGTAAATCATCATGTAGAATACGTCATTTTAAAGGTATGATAAGTGGAACACTAATTTCAACACAACGGATTGACATAATATAATGTTACTCGATTTTGTTTTGAAATTTCACCATCAAAAGTTACGAATTACTTCCTAATACTTTTTAAAAATTTTAAATTAGCCCCCCGCCTAACCATATTTACAATATCACGTTATACTTTTATATTTTTAAAGTGACACTTAAGTACTCTAAATCTTCACTAAGTTAAGGCTTTTGTTAATTTTTAATATACGAGTTATAAATTTAGTTAATTTAGATCCGACAAATGTTAAAATGATTTTAAAAATAATTTCTTTAAGAGTACATTATAAAAATAAAAATTGAAACTTTATTCAAATTTATAATACTAATCAAAACATTAAAGAGTTAGATTAAAATATTTTAACCTTCAAATTTTTTTTGTTTGTAAAAATAGTCCGTGGCTAAAATCTTTCATTGCCGGAGATGATGTGGACAGTACACGTGTTAATTACGTGGCAAAAACTAGATGATATAGTTAGTTGACTCGTGTATTATTATTGCCACGTGTCAATTTAATATTTTAAAAGAAAATAAAAAAATAAATTTCTAAAATACTTACAACTCAAACCGTGTCAACCACATGGTAAAAGAATTAGATGATGTAGTTAGTCACGACATTATTGTTAATAGATGATTTACGGAGAAGTTATTTTTTCAAAAAACTAAATTAATTAAAATTTTTATGAAAGTTAATTTACAAATTATTTCTTTTAATTAAATTTTAATTAGCCTATCCGTTAAAGATGAATAGAGAGAGGTAGGTAAAGATGTGTCCAAATTAGACCAATTAAACTCACTCTTATCCAATACTTAAGTTATTTTCAAACTTTTTGACTTTCTTACGAACTATCTTATCATATATAGTGTATTTATCTTTGTCATCATTTTCCTTCTTCCTTTTGTTTCCCTCTTGTGGTGTACCAAAATGTCAAAAAGACACTCAAGCCATTCGGCAAAGTCAAATTACTTATGTAACTTGTTAATTTTCATTTATATAATTACTAATAAACCTATTTGCAAATTGCAACTCTCTCCTAAAGTTAAGTAATTACAAAACCAGAAGAAAATGTCAATCTTTTGACTTATTAGGTCGTTAACCTACGTGAGCAAATAGATTAAACGAAAAAATTAATTGATAGATTATAACTTAATATTTTAATTAAGATTTATACTTTCTTAAAAATTTATAATTACCCTTTTTATTTTTATTAAAAATTTTAACATAATAGACGTATCTTTATAAGAATTATTTGAATAAACACAATTTTTTATATTGTTAAAATACAAGAAAGATTTTAAAAATAAATGAAATTGTATATTATAAAAATAACTAATTTTACTTAATCATTCTAGTTTAGCATATTATTAATATATTTCCTAAATTTTAAAAATTATTAATAAACCTTCCATATAGTTTTAGTTTTATAATAATTGTCCTCTTTATGATAAACTTTTATTAAAAATTTTAATCGAAAAATCGAAACGTACATTTTATGATATCACATAAGAAAAATAATACCATTTTGACGTATATAATTAAGGCTTTTATTCAAAATTTACAATAAGGAGATGGGTCTTATAAAACTAAAATTATTGAGTATTTATTAATTATTAATAATTATTAAAATTAAAAATATATTAAAATGTATTAAATTATAGAGAAATTAAGTGAATTTAATTTTATAAAATATATGACATATATTCTTTTGTAAATTTAATTAATCTTCAATTTTTAATCTAAACTTTTAACTGAAAAAGCATATCAAATCTTTTATTTTAAGTATTATGTTCTAACTTAATTTTATTAAATCTTATTCATATATTTATGTATATTTTACGTAAATATATAAATAAAATATAATTAAAACGTTATAATTAAAACACCATAAGAGATTTGATCTCGTACCAAAAAAGCGCACTTGAATTTGAACTCTCGAAAGTCATCGATAAGGTTGACATTTGAGCTCCAAATTGAGTAAAATACGAATTCATTAAATTCACATTTAAAATATCTTTTTGAAAAATCAAAATCTTGAGAAAAAGCCTTATCTTAGTATAATCATTGACAGGATCGTACGGCGTATTCATTACGACAATGACAATGAATCGACCTCTGTGGGTCCTTTTAAAGCACGTTGTGACATTATCATTTTTAAATAGCTCTCCAGGTGGTCACGGGGAGTAGGTTTCAATCATTCAGAACTCCTTCAGAATTCAGACGGATCGCAGGGAAGGAGAACAAGACGCACATGTGCTCTCGCACATGTGCTCTCGCACATGTGCTCTCTTATTCAAATGTGTCGGGCAGGTAAGAGTTATGTCCTTATCAATCTTTAAACACAAGCGGAGAGGACAAAGGAATAGACCGAGCATTTACGACGCGGTTATGTTAAATTAGCTTTAAGGAAATTGTCATTTACCCCTCCACTACTCTATCAAGCTAGGCGTGAGAGCACATGAAGAGGGCAATTCCGCCTTTAGAATGCAAGGTTTAAGGAAATGTCACGAATCTTGAATCCTTTCATAGGTTTCTTGAAGGTGCTGATAGATATGGGGTTTCTTTCTTTAGAAGGTGGTTTAAGAAATTAGAGGGGATTGTCTGAAATAAGCATATGAGGTTTTGGGTTTTAAGAATTATCAAACACTTCAAAGTGTTTTATAGTTTTTTTAATTATTTGAATTTAAATATTTAAATACATACTTATAAATATAGTAATAAAACCGAATTTAATTTGTTTAAAATTAATAAGTTAAATTTCATTTAAGAAGAACAAAATTTTAGTTTGAGATGAAAAATTTGAAATCTAAAATTTATTTTCATCTCAAACTAAAATTTTGAACTTAATTAAGTTTCGATTTAACAAATATTTTTTAAATTCAACTAATTATGATAAATTATTTATATTTCATTTAATTGTTCAAGTTTTTTTGTTAGATTATTCGAGTTTAACTATTTAAATACAAACTTATCATCATCGTCAACTCTCAGTTGAAGTATCGCACAAATGCGAAATTTGAGAAAGTTTGATAATATGTACCATTACCTCTAATTTTATTAGAGAGGTTATTTCCAAAAAAATAAAAACTTATTTATAATAAGTAAGAAAATTTCATATTAACTTGATTTAAAATTAATAGATTAATTTTGATTTAATCGAACTAAAATTTAAATTTAAGTTTAAAATTTTCAATTCAATTAAATTTTGATATAATAATTTTTTTAATTCAATTAATTATGATAAATCAAAATATTTAATTTAAAATAAATAATTTAAAATATATTTAATCAAATTTAAATTCTAATTTAGACCTAATATATTTTTTGACTCAAATTCTAGTCTTTTCGGCATATTACAATTTTTGTTCAATTAAATTGAATTTGTTTTTGATACTTAATTTATCCATAATATTAAGATATAAGTCTACAATATTTGCTTGATTAATTATAATGATAATTTATTTAATTCTCTTATAAAAATTTAAATTTAAATTATATTATTTTAAAATATTAAATATCTTTTTAGAGAAAAAATACGAACCGTTAAACCAAGTATTGGATTGATTATCATTTCTAAACTCAGATTCTAAACTTATTCAATTCGGACACGCCGTTAATTTGAGACCGAACGGACCAGCCATCTCTATCAAAAAGTAAAGGACAACGTTGACAATCTAACCGCCACCCAAAGGTAGTAATACGAGCGGCGGCTTGTCAGATCTTGCAGATTTAACGGAACTCTGTCGGGTAACGAACGGTGGGCTCATCGTGAACCGCCATGTCTGCCTCCCTGTACTGCTTCCGACAGCGCTCATATCATACAGTTTCCCCCGCCGCCATTCGTTTATCAACCTAGCATTGATCGTCGCCGAGCGATTGAAGGTGGCCTTCTCTATCAACTGCTTCCTTACATCCTCCGGCAATCTCAATCTGTACTTGTCTTCACTCTTTTCCATAGCTATCGAATGCCCCGTCGAATGGGATTTCGTACACACGGCCTCGACCGCCTGATGGGTGGGCTGCGATTCTGGTGATGATGTTGTTGGTCCGTTTTGTTTTTCGTTAACAGTGATAGAAACTTCATGGCTTCTTGTTTCATTGGCTCGAAGAGACGGTGCTCTGTCACCGTTCTCTTCATGTTCCGATGAAGATTCTTCTTGTCGTTGGTTTTTCGGCGATTCAGGGGAGAGATCAGCTCTGCAAACGGGGCACGTTATGTGATACGCGAGCCAGGTATCAATACACTTTCTATGGAAGACGTGATCGCATTTTGGCAACAAGCGTAACGTTTCATCGTCCTGATACTCGCTTAAACAAACCGCGCACTCCATAGTTTCTCTCCCGAGTTTGACCCCCTTTACTTGTGAGTACGCAAAGGAAGGGAAAGTCTCGATGACGAATAGGTCGAGTCCACGCGGCTCCCGCGTCGACCTTTGGATTTCGTTAACTCGGTAGGAGTCTCTGCCGTCCATGATGACGTGGTTTCGGGAGCATTTGCGGATAAAGACGGCGAAAACGGTGATGAACAAGAAGGAGGCGACGATTGCGGTGATAATCGCTGTAATTGTGGGGTCGAATTTGTAGGAGTTGAAAGCGTCGTACAAGCTGTTCTCCGATTGGTCGGCGGGTGGCTGTGCATTGGTGGAGGACCATGATAGCAGCAGCATGAAGAGGAACACGGTGAGCCGCTTGAGTCCATGAGGATGAAGATGGGGATCAATCCAACGGTCCAGGCTCTTCTCTCTCATTTTGTTTTTTTTTTTTACAGATTTCTCATTTGATAGGAGAAAAAATGGAGGCTGAGAGGGAAGAGACGACCGTGGGGCTAATGAGCAGGAAAAATAAAAGAAAGCAGAGGAAGCTTTTCAAAGTTTAGTATTTGGAAATTGGAAATAATCTTTTTTTGGGAGTTATAAACATGGTAAAAAAGAAGATAATATTAATTTGAAATATTTTTAAAATTAAATTGACTTATTAAAATTTTGAATTGATTAATTTTTAGTATAATTTTTAATTTTTTCTGTTTAATTTAACTTAATAATTTTTACTATTAAAAATGATCAGTTTATTAATTAATCGGTCAATTTTTATAAACTAAAATAAATTAATTGATTTTAATTTAACAAATTTTTTCAATTAAACATTAAATTTTTATAAGCAAGGATAATATTTTTCAATCATTTTTTAAATTCTTCGATTTTATTCGATCTTCAACTCGTTTTATAACTGTTTAATAGTCGTTATAACTTTTTAAACCTTAAATTTTTTATTTTACTGATTTAACTTCTCGTTCAGCTCTAAAAGGACTGATATTTTGTTTTATATTGTAGTACTAAGTGAAATCAATTTTACAAATATATTATTTCAATTTGTTTGAATATTTTAAAATGATATTTAAAACTTTTTATTAAATTTTGAATTAATTTCTCAAATTTAAAGCTTTGATGAACTTATGCTTAAATTACTAATTTTTGGTAAAATCAAATATAGAAATTATGGAATTTCCATTTTGATGGGGCGACCATTTTTTTACCTAACTAAAAACTGCAGTAACTAATTAACTATAATTACCTTTATACCAAATCCTAGGAGAGGCGCCATTTTCCAGTTTCCAAAAATGAAACAAAAGCAGCAAGTCCCTTGTTTTTTTCAGCAGTTAGGTCGCCAGCTGAGTTCATTTTAATTACTCGTTGATAATAATGTTTCTTCTTCTAATACAGGTTAAACAATTAAAACTTTTCTTATAAAGATAATTTTGAAGTCAAACTTTAAAATTTTCTTTCAAAATATCCATTTATTGTGAATATAAGTAATTTACTTAACAATAAAAAACAACAAATTTTACTAAACGTGATTTTAAAGAAGTTTAATAATATGCGATCTTACCTTAAATTAGTAGAAAAATTATTTTTGAAAATAATTTACATAACATTATAATAATTTTCTAAAATTTTACTGAAACTCAGCCTTATAAAAATGCAAGTTCTGAATTTAAATTCCAAAACTTTTTGTAAGTATATTAAATTCTGAGTATACTTGAAAAGTTAAACGGATATAATAAGTGTATATATTTATGAAATTGGAACTATCTTATTAGAAATGTAAATTTCTATTTTTTCTCTTAATAAAATTTAATAATTTTTAAAATTTAAAAACTTGCTATCAATATGGAAATATTTAGTATTTGAGACACCCTTATAATCAAACTTCTATGTCATTTCTAATTATTAACACTAATAATAATTTATGATAATGATTTATCTATTTAAAGGCCCAATCACACTATTGAAATCCTCTGTCTAATATTAAGATGACTGTTATATAGTCTCTAAAATGCTCAAAACGATATCATTTGAGTATTGAATAGGGTTAGGCAGTGTAATATTGAACAGAGAATCTAAACTCCAATTACACATTTATAATCGAATGACACTAATTTTATGCATACTTGTATATATTATAAAACTCTGAAAAACAAACTCAACTTATTTCGAATAGACAACTATACTTAACAGGGATGACATCTTAGCTCAGATTTAGTTTAATCTGATTCAAAGTTAATAAACTTAATTCAAATTGATGAGTTGAGTTTGGAAATTAAAAAGAAAAATTGAAATTTGGGCTATGGGTTATTATATCAAGTCTAAATTGGAATAAAATTTTTTAAATTAAACCCACCTAATTTTGAATAAAACGTCATTTTTTAAATTTTAAACTAAAAAATATTAAATTTTGTTAGTCAAAAATTAATTAGGATTTTAAATCATAAAATCCAATCAAATTCAGATATGGACCCGAGCGTAAAGTTTTTAGGATCGGATCTACTTAAAAACCGAGTCCGACCCGTCACCAAGCTTTTAATTATGCAAAAATTTGATTTTGGCTTAAAACTAAAATGCGCCAGAACAGAGCCCGACTATCAAAACACGGATCGCGATCCGTGCGTCTTTCTCTAAATAGCTAATGACCGTAGATTTAATTTAAATCTACGGATCCAATTCTTCCCATCTAAACGCTCAAAGTTCCCATCAAGTACTTCGCCTCCCGCCTCTCATCTATAAAACAGCCCTGTCATTTTTTCCTACTCACCACAGATTTTCCTTCGCTTTCTTTCACTTTCTCAGTATCCAAAAAACGTCTCTTTACTTAATTCTCATTTCTTCCAATGGCTCGTACGAAGCAAACAGCAAGGAAATCCACCGGTGGCAAGGCTCCGAGGAAGCAGCTTGCCACTAAGGCTGCGAGGAAGTCGGCTCCGGCCACCGGAGGCGTGAAGAAGCCCCATAGATTCAGACCAGGAACTGTGGCCCTAAGAGAGATCAGGAAGTACCAGAAGAGCACGGAGCTGTTGATCAGGAAGCTTCCGTTCCAGAGACTGGTTAGGGAAATCGCCCAAGACTTCAAGACTGATTTGAGATTCCAGAGCAGCGCCGTCGCGGCTCTTCAGGAGGCAGCTGAGGCCTACCTTGTTGGGTTGTTTGAGGATACCAACTTGTGTGCAATTCATGCCAAGAGAGTTACTATAATGCCTAAGGATATTCAGCTTGCTCGTAGGATAAGAGGCGAAAGGGCTTAATTCTTGGGTTGTTTTGGGGGTTTCAATCTCTGCCCTGTACCTCTTCCTTTCGGATATTTACTTTGTATCTTAACTTTTTAAAAGTATTTTAGGTTAGTACATGTTGTTACGAGCGTTTTAACGTGAAAAATCATTGTAAATGTAGTCGTTTGTATTGCATTTGGTAACGCACCTTATGTGTTTGTTAAAAGCCCTCTCGTACAAGTGCATCTTTTCAAGTTTCAATCTCTCGTGACCAAAATTCTTCTAAAACCTAAATCTGTCAGAATTTGAATAGTTTATGCTGACCAATCTCAACCTTGCAATTAGGTCAAATTCCATATAGGTCTGTCTTTGATTTGATTTGCTTTTGATCTTTAAATCATGATCTGGAATCAGCAACAACAGGGCTTAGAAAATGCCTTCTGGTCCAAAAGGGTTTCCTATTTTCGGTAGACTTCACTCGCTGGGAGAGTTCCCTCAACTTGGCGGTTTACTGTTGTGATTAACGAGGTTATGGAATTAGCTGCACTTCCCATCTTGGTGGATTACATTCCACAGATTGCACAGCTTGATCTTCAGGGTCTTAGAAAGCGAATGACATACAAGGACGAAAACAGAACCAAGGACTTCCTAGTTATTGTTTGTTCCTTGCAGGACATGCTTGTGGCGTCAATGGACACTTCAACTACAGGAGTCGAGTTGGCAATATCAGAACTCTGATAATTGAGTAAAGCTCGAAAGAGAGTTGGAGTAAACGGCTCCTCTGAATAAAATGGTAGAAGGGTCATAATTGGAAGGCTTAGACTACTTAGACATGGTTATAAAGGAAACTATTAGGCTCCACCCAGTTGCCCCATTGTTGCTCCATATGTCAAACTGAAGAAACTACCATCAATGGCTTCTACATACCCAAAAAACTCGCATTTTCAGCAACACTTGGGGCCATCAGTAGAGACCCAATAGTCTGGTCAGATGCAGAAAAGTTCGAGCCAGAGAGGCTTATGGGGAGTAATATAGATGTCCGTGGACAGGACTCTCCTATATAAGCTTAAGAGGAGAAATCTTACAAAGAAGACGATGAGGAACAGAATAAAGTAGAGTATTACTGTGGTCATCTTAATGTTTCAATCTAAGGGCTCATTCTTAAATAAAATGAGCTACATCTCTGCCAATGTGTTGTAAAAATTGGACAAGTTAGCATTCAGCTAAGACATTCTAAATTGAATACCTTTCTTACATCCAATAAAGCTCTCATAGCATTTGATAATTATTGCTAATCAAAATTTCAAGATACCCTATAAAGACAGGGAAACTGAACCCTACTATCCCATTCAATAATACATGAGCTGCCATACACTGACTAGTAAAATACTGATTTCGGAAAAAAAGAATAGGTTTAGTGGCAGTTGATCCTCATGTTTCTAGTAAAGACATCTTCTGGAGGAGAAATGTTCACCTCTTCTTGTTTTTCTTCCTTGATTTAACTTGCTTCTCTAAACTCCTAAGTCTTTGACTGATAACTGCAGATGAAGATAGTTTCTGATTAGCAATCTTTGGTGGTTCGTCAGTTGATAATGAGATAGGCTGTTGCTTCACTGCTGTGGATTGTTTGAGTGCCGCAAACAGATTCAAGGAAGGCTGTGGGGAAGAAGTAGGAGGCGCTACTGGAATTTGGGGGATACCCAAGAATTTTTTCACCGATGGTGATTTGAGCACTGAAATTATGATTTAGACGAAATCAGATAACAAAGAGAAAGAATTACGGGTGTATGCTCATGTTAACATTCTGGCTCTTCTTTGAAATTCACTTTACTGGTTGTCTGCCAATTGGTAGGACTTACCTAGCCCATAAGTGAGTGAAAACAAGTTGGACGTAACCCAGTAGCAAAATATAGCCTGCGAAATGACAAGCACAAGTCAACTTTACTATAGGCTCCAGTGAAGTTGATTTTCAGGTCTGGAAGAGAGAGGTCATTTCTGCTTCGACAGAAAGGGAAGTAGGAGAATAGAAACAAACATGAATATGCTGTGACACAAGCTGAAGAACTTGAATAGAATATCAGAGAAGCTAGCAAATATAGTTTGTGTACGAGATGTTCTTAGAATTACCAAATATTATGCACACATCAGAACATGAGAATACCTTCGGGAAACTCATGGTCAAAGGAACTGAAGCAACAGCCAAGCCCCTTGATACATTCTTCATGGTTCCAGCGACAGGATTTCCTTCCAATCCTTCTTGCATGTTACACTGGTTAAGGGACAGATTATTGGTCCATCAGCAAAATTAGACAGTTTGAACTCAAAAGCCACATAAAAGCTATAGCTAATTCCACTCCAGCAAAAAACACCAAGCACTTATCATTTCTGGTTTAAATGATACAAAGAAGCATACCTCCACCGTGACCAAGAAAGTCAATGCCGTCAACACTGGGAATATGTATAAATTATCAGGGGTTGTAAGATCAATGAACCAGGATGCTCCACCGGTTTTAAAGGACGGCACCTTTTCTGCCATATTTGAAATCTTTAAGACAAAAAAGTCATGAGGTGAGCAAAATGCCAACATAAATTCTGAAGAGATTTAAGCAGTATAGGGACACAAGCACAACTTACTGCAAGAAAAAAGCTAACAAAGACGGGACCTTGAATAAATAGCCCCTTCAAAGGAGTAAAAGGACTCACACCATGTCTGCAACGTGCAAAGTTTAATGTTAAAAAACTTCATAACAACCTAAAGAATGAAAAAAGACAACCAGAGAACTCTAGTATGCAGGCATAACTTCATTCCACTGAAAAGCTTGAAAGGAAACTATGGATTTAGGATGTGGATAAATAATCTCAGAAGTCAGAGATGATAGCAACGAAGAAATGAAAAAGAGAGGGCTTCACCTCAAGCCAACGAGAGTGACATTGTCTACCCGTACCTTAAATATTCAAAAGAATTCTACATATATAACTCACAAGTGAACTTCTAGAACATGGCAAATCATAAGAATTCTACATTTATAAATCACAGAGTTACGGTAAAAGTTATCTTTCCGTTTCAAGCAGTCAACCATCGTACGAATAAGAAAGCTGCATCATAGTAAAAAAATTACATATACCAAGGAAATTTCCTAAAAGAATGAAGGAATTATTAACCCTTACGCCTTTATGCATTCACAGCACTGTAAGCCCCAAGCATGGTAGCATACTCCCTCATCAATGCACATCAAAGTAGCAGAAATTCATAATTCTTCTATATTTGACTCAGTCATGAATGACAGAAGTTCTTAGGCCTATTAAAAGTCTTTTACATAATTTAGCAGCCACTATTTTCCTTGAAGCAAAAGAAATAATTTACTTACTCATTAAAAAGCTTCTGCATTTCTTTCTGACCATCAGTAACAGCATTAGGATCCATTCCCTGCAAGAATAGCAATTGAGTCTAAATACTAATAAAAAATAGGATGGTGTTAATATTGAGTGAAACTCAAATATTCACCATTTTACAATCTTACTGTTCTCTCAATAAAGATAAATATTGCTCCCATACTAGAAAGCAAAAACAAAATTGCAATCTCAAAGTATATTGGAGGCAAATATTTTAGTTCAAATGAAAATTGACATTTAGTCAACAAAATAGGAACCAGTTTCTAGCTATCAGTGAAGTAAATAACTTCACTTGCTATAGTATATAATATGGAAGAAAATATCCTTGTTTTTGAACTTTACCACATTGCCATATTTCAGGCCTAAGATTCAAAAAAGAAAAGGACAAGCAACGACAAAGAGACATCATTTATCTATAGGAAAAAGTAACGATGATATCATTCATGTAATGAAAGAACCAAGAACCATACCCTATCTTGCACTCTTTGCTTAATTTCCTCTAACTGTGGCCTTATTATCTGCAGAAATAGCATAAAAATCAGAAGAGAGACAGCAACTAAAGCATTCTCTGGGTAATGAAATTCTTTGCGTAAAAGGTATATGACAAACTTAAAATTGTAATTTATATAAAACCTTCCAGAAGTTTGACAACAAAACTTTTGAAAAAAATATGAACACGTGAAAGTTGAGAAACTGCCTAGACAATAATGAGAATAAGATTACCACATGAAGTGTAGAAACTATCACACTTATTCACAAAGATAGCATATCAAAACAATAAGGGAGAGGGAGAGAGTATAAAATGGCAGCAACTCAAGGAATGATCCACTTATTAAGCATGAGAAGACATTACTCATCCAGTGACGAAACTAACTTTCCTAAAGGGGTACATTGCAATTACTTATCCAAAAACAATCCTTGTATGCATTGACATGGTCTTCTATAATGCAGGGAGTTGTTTAAAGAGCATCAGTACCACCTTAGGATTGTATATCCTAATTCGAAAAACTAAGATGAAGCAGATTGTTGACTTTGGGTTACTGCATGCTATCACTGAAAGATGCAAGCGAATCTACATTCATCACCTTTCGCATCATAGTTTTACTACATTTTGGAAGTTGGTACATGCCTTGGTGATATGAGTTATTGGTAGGTTTTTGTTATGAGATTTGGGCTCAGTGAGTCATATGTGCTAAAACAGAGATCCTCATCTATAAACCATCTCCATTACTTGGAGGAAAAGGGAGACAGTTATTGTAGCTGAAGAAATTCAAATTCCACGATAAAGTAAACAATAGTGCACAATTTGTATAATGGTATAATGGCTGTTTTAAGATCATACATTTTCACCACTAAGTTCTCCATATATATGATCTGGTCCCCTTCCATGGACGACATATATGTACAGAGAAAAATTTTACAGGATCACAAGCAAAGAAGATCAAATTATAGATTCAGTACCAAGTGCAGAAAAGAAACTTACAGAAAGTTTTGAAGTTGATTTCAGTTGATTTATTAGGAGTGGAATTGTCGCACTTCTTATCATAAGTGTTGTTAAAGCTATTGCAGCCCACCTGGCAGACGTTCAGAACGCAAGAAAAAAGCTAATCTTAGCATCCCATCTCATACAACTTGGAAGTAGAGTGCATCAACAAGTTATGATACATTGTCCCATTTAATTCAAAACAATTTTTTTTATTCTTTTGGAATTTAACCCTCAACAAAACTGCTGAACAGCATTATCAGGTACGTTATTCTTTTTACTAAAAAACGAGTACTTCCTTGTTTAAGACCTTATATTACTATTCCCAATCAACCTTGATCTAGTCCATTATATCTATCTCACGAAGAGCAAAGAGAGAGACAAAAGAATGGTACCAGTTTAGGCCAGTAAATGAATGGACGGCATCAATAACATATTGAAGGGCTGCTACAGGAAAGAAAGAATCAGCAGCAGCAACAGCAACTTCATTAACAGCTGGGGCCTGGTTAACCACTGTCTGAGTGGCAGTATCTGTCAGGAACTCAGCTGCATCCGCGAGGACATCTGTTACTTCAATCTTATCTGATGCTCTGTCCATTGTGGTGCTTGACATGTAGCGCAAAAATGATGTGCCAGTGCTCGATGCAAATGACAAATGCAAGCAATTCTTATGATGAAATAAAGCCCTAGTTCCAAATGAATTGTTGAAGCTGGTTCCAAAAGCCCTCTGTTGGACATAGCTGCCAATTCCTTGGCTTTGAGATGGACCCTCATCGGCTGTCTGGTCATGTTTTTGATCATCATTGTGGAGAATGTAACTGAAAGATGGATGGTATCTTCTCCTCACAAGGCTGGCTCTATTGGACAGACTACGTATAAACGCCATAGATAAAGACAGTCGCTTTCAAGTAAGGCAACAGCTGGAACATCAAAAAGGAGAAAAACAACTCAATAATTCAAGATTTTGGTTCTATAGACTGAAAAAATTCGCTACAAAATTACTATATAATTAAAATCATTGCTTTTACGATAAAAAAGGCAGGATTTGTTCATATTTCAATTGTTTCAATCCCAACTATTACGAAATTGATTGTTTAGTTAATTGATTTTATGGACTTGATTTGGCGAGATGAGAAGTGATAAATCCCACGTCATACCTATATATGCAGCATATATAGGTATAACGTGAGATT
>JAOTAY010000191.1:2078465-2112323 GCA_025629805.1 Erythroxylum baracoense | reverse complement strand
AAGATTTTATGTGGAGGGCATTAAGAAATGTGTTGCCTACTAAGGAGAGATTGAGGAGGAGAGGGGTGGAGGTGGATGTAGGGTGTCCTTGGTGTGGGGAGGAAGAAGATATAAATCATGCTCTTGTGTTATGTTGTAAGGCCAAGGGGGTTTGGAGGCAAGGGGTATGAAGTGGGTGATACTAACATTTCTTTTCTTAACTTCTTTTTGCAGGTAGTTGCTAGCGGTGATAAACTAAAATCTCAAAAGTCTATGGCGTATGCTAGATATATTTGGATAGCAAGGAACAACACTCTTTGGAACAACTTGAGAGACACTTGTTACACCACACATTTGAAGACCCAAGAATACATCAATCTTTGGGAGCACACAAAGATTTTGCAAAGGAGCTGGGCTACTATATCGTCTAACACAATTTGGCAAAGGCTTGCCACACATCCAGCAGGTCGTCCTAGAAATAGCGGTGATCAATTATGGCAAGCTTTTGTGGACGGATCAATATCTGAGCAAGAAGGCATGCAAGGCTTTGGTGCTGTGATGGAAACAGAGGAAGACATTTTTATTTAAGCAATTTCGGGTCACTATACTAGTGGTTTGGATCCTTTAATTGCAAAGGTATTAGCACTTCGAAGTTTTTTATTATTTCTCAAGCAATATTTTGATGATCATGGAGGCACTATTTTTATTGACTTGCAAGTTTTATTTTTTTCTTTGAGCTCCCTTAATTTAAATAGGTCAGATGTTGGGAGTATTATTTATGATTGTAAGATTTTATTTTTAGAACTCCCTAAGGTGTTGTGTGGATGGATTCGTACGCAAGCCAATAGAAAGGCTCATACCTTAGCTCGAGCTTCTATTCGCTTTGCGCATCTATGTATTTAGGATCGCATCCCTTAATGTTTGTCTAAGATTTATGATAAGGAATGAAAGGCTATGATTTTTACTCTTAAAAAAAAAGTCTCATATTAAAACCACAAATTGGACTGCTTCTATTATATTAGTCCTAATACTTGTGACAACAAGAACTCTTGTAAGATTCATTCTGAATTATTCTAATGTTAAATTTGTTGTGAAACTCTGGGTTAATTTTCACCAATAATGACAAATTCATTTTGACCACTATTGCCTAGGTGAATAGAGTGTGGACAATTGTACTAAAAATTTACACCAGGTAAATTTTCAGGAAAGACTGAAGGTCACAGACGGTCCCACTTAAATTCCAATCTCCTAGACAGAATTTTCCTATACATGCAATTTAATAGTACAATAATTAACTACAACTATACCCAACAATAACCATTAAATAGATAAATAAAGAACATAAAAATTTAACGAGGTTCAACGAATTATGCCTACTTCCTCTGACACTACTAGATTAATATTTCACTATTTTATGGAAATAATACAAGTGAAATACTACAAAAGGATAGAAGAAATTTGATATTATGGAAGACAATATTGGGATGCTTAAGATAGGTGAGGAGTCTTCCTTTTATAACTTAAGAAGACTCCCCCATCTTTGTAATTCTTCAATATGAGATTTCAAAATATGTCATAAGGCAACAATTCTCTACTGTGACATATTTCGCATTTTCAAATCTTTCACAAAACTCATTTTTAGTAATGTTTTCAAATGCGTTTTACAGTGCCTATCTTCAATTTTTAGCAATATTGATCAAGTACAAACAATGTTGAAACTTGACCGCGGTCACCACTTTTGTCAACATATCAGCAGGATTCTCAGTGATCTTAATCTTCTGGATTACTACTGAGAATTCTACTGATATGTTGATAAAGGTGATGACTGTGATCAAGTTCCAACGTATGTCTTACAAGAACCTACTCAACATGTCTCATACCAAAAATGAAAAACAATATATATAAATAAGGGCAATCAAACCTATATTTAATTTCAAAAGTGATGTATTTGGAGTTCGGCTGTTTCATTTAATATTTCCTTAATTGGTGTTTTTTATGATAGAATTCATAATTCATAATTATTTTTAAGTGTATATTGAATAAATTGTCTAACGTATGTAACAATTTACAATCAAGTAAGAGACAAATGATGAGTTAAATCTAATTAATATTTGTAGGGTCAATATATCTCAAAATTTAATTTATTATTTTAATCATTAAAACAAAATGTAACTTTAATCACATCTCTAATTTGAAACATTTAAATTAGTATACATATGATCAATGTTTTAAAAATCTAATCGGAAGTTAATCCGATAAGCTAAAAGATTTAAGGTTTAAAAAGTTCAACTAGTAACAAACCTTCATAAAACCGATTAAAGTTTGAATAAAATTAAAAAATTTAAAATATAATTAAAGAAAATTGTCTTTACTCGTTAAATAATTTAAAGTTTAATTAAAAAAGGTTGTTAAATAAAAATTTATTTATTTATTTTCATTTGTAAAAGTTAATTAGTTTATTAAACCGACCGATTAATTAATAAACTGATTAATTTTTTACAGCAAGAATTATTAAAATAAATTAAATAATTAAAACTCGAATGAAAAAGTCAAGTATGTACGATAAAATCAGTCAAATCAGTTAAAATTTTTAATTTTAATGAATTAAAATATCATTGATAATTTTTAATTTATTAATTGTACCATTTAAAAATTATTTTCCAAAGATTACACAATTATTGGGTAGACAAGAGGATTTGCTTGAGTCACAGTTCATCCTATTTCTTCATAACACTAGATAATGTAGAATTGCTAGTGGCATTTAGTGTTAATTATTTTAAACACACGTTTATTAAAAGCATTTTGTAAAAATACAAAATATTTTTAAATATGTAAAATTTGTAAAAATATTTTTAAAAAATTAAAAGTGTAAATCAACTTTTTTTAATTAAATTCAACCAGAGTTATTTAAACTCAGACCTACTCAAAACCTAACTCTTTTAAATTAAACGATATTATTTTACTTTAAATCTCGAGTAAGCCTAATTCTAAATTTGGCTTATTAAAACACTTAATTCCGGAGTTATGAATCGCGAATTATACGTAGGTTTTTTTATTTTATTTTTATCAAAGATGATTTTGCAAAACAAAACTTCCTCTTTTTGCGTATAGTCACTGAGACGATTCCCTGGCAGACATTTTCTGACTTTCATTGTTTCACTGCTCCTTTCTCTACTCAGTAAACCCTTTAGATCTTTCCACGTAAGATACGTACTTGTGTGTTTACACTCGAGTCAAATATCTGGTTTGACCAACCCAAAAGTATTCTTACAATTATCTTAATTGTTTTTAACAAAGTTGAAGTTCGATTCAGGATTATCAAAGCTCTTAAGATTATACTCAATATATAAAACATCACAGGCTTGTGATACAAGCGTAGAATTGATGATAACACTCATTTTAAATCCTAACCCGACCAATCCATTGTCAAATCTACAGGATCTGTCTACCATACGTACAAGACCTGGCATGCAACTTGGCATAGAAATGGAGAAATAGAAATGATGCACCAACATAATTGATTGAAGCTCTTGTATAATGAAGGTCCCCTAAGAACCCCAAGTTTTTTGAAACTACAAGCAAAAGCACCTATTATTCGTCATTCAGTATTATATCGGCAGCCTACCTTTTCTACTACTTAGGACAGTCACTGAAATCGAGCGAGACACAGACAGAGAAATGGCGTTAGAAACTGTGATATTCCAGCAAGAACCCTTTAGCTGTGGCTGTTGCAAGGATATCTACATATCCTCTGGCCTGGAAGAAGGCAAAGTTTACCAAGAAACTTTATCTGATACATGCGGTTGTTCTGCATTTTCGGTGGGAACCGTTGTGAAGGAAAGTGAGACCAACTCTTTCACCCAAGAACGATCTGCAGGAGGGGAGTTCTTCACCGGGGAAGTTCCTCCGGCCATCAGTCAAGGACGGAGGAAACGAAGACGTAGCAAAAACGTCAAGAACATGGAACAAATTGAGCGCCAGAGAATGGTTCACATTACTGTGGAGCGAAACAGGAGAAAGCAAATGAGCGAGTATTTGACTGGTCTTCGTTCAATGATGCCTTCCTCTTACGTTCAGAGAGTACGTACGCCGTATCCTTTCACATATGTGGAACTGTTTGTTTCCTGGGAAAATTTTTTCCGTCTCATTGGGTTACTTGATGCAGGGAGACCAGGCATCGATCGTAGGGGGTGCCATTAACTTTGTTAAGGATCTAGAGCATCTCCTCCAATCCATGGAAATCTACAAGCGAAACAAAAAGCAAACAGATCATACAAACACAAATAACCCAACTTCTCTTTTCTCTGAATTCTTCTTATCTGATCAGAGCAACTCATCATCGTCAACGGTTGAGAAGAAATCGTCAGCCATAGCAGATGTTGAGGTGACAATGGTGGAAAATCATGCAAACGTCAGAGTACGATCAAGAAGGCATCCAAAACAGCTCGTGAAGATGGTAACAGGACTTCATTCACTTCGTCTCACTGTTCTTCATCTGAATGTCACAACTGCTCAGCACATGGTGCTCTATTCTTTCAGTGTTAAGGTCAGTAGGAAATCCAATAAACAAGAAAAAACTTATCACCTTCCATGTTCTTGTTGTTGGTGACAATTATGAAACCTGTATTTGGATAATTTGAGGCAGGTTGAAGATGAGTGTAAGCTGAGTTCAGTCAAAGAAGTAGCAGCTGCTGTTTATGCCATGGTAGATAGGATCCAAGAGGAGTCCATTTCTGATTTACCTCGTTAGAATCTGTTCTTTCTAGTTACTTTCTCAATGTTGGTATGTTTCTTTCTGTGTTTTCTCCTAATCGTTACTGTTTCCTTCAACGTTACTCAAAATTCTGATCATTCCTTATAATAATAATAATAATAATAATAATATTAATATAATGATAACAACATTCAACAGAAATCCAGCTAAGATGTGGGGTCTAAAGAGGTCCAGTAATACATAGCCTTATTCCTAATTAAGCGAAAGATTATTTTTAAATAACCCACGTGAACAAAAATATAAATTCCACGAAATCGTTTGCTATTCATGTATTAAATAAAAAAAATTATTAGTTCGATAAAGTGACAACAAAAAATACGAATAAAATTTATTATTTTTAATTTTTTATATCTTCATATTTTGTCAATAACATATCATACCTTATTTTATTAAATAATTGAAATATTGAAATTTAATAATGTATATTTTAAGTATTCTATTATAAATAAGTTGTTTTTGTTAATCAATTTCTCTAAATAAGGGAAGCTTATTATGAAATAATTCACATTTACGGTATATCCTATGGTTGGGTCCATAAATCCCCTTAGCTTTTGGAAATGCTGAGGAAAAGGTCGACACCTTTGCAATGATCAACTCCAAAAATTCCTCTCTTTCCTTCAATTGCTGCTACCCCATATGTTTTTCCAATTATTGGGGTACGAACATTTGCTTTATCCAAATCATGTCTTCTAAGTCATGAAATTTGTGAAATCACATAACCCCCCAATTTAAAGGGTACGTGTACTAACAATAGCCCTGTAGGGGTGGTGAGTTGGTAGAGTAGAGAGTACGAAGTTAAAAGGTTCTGTGTTCGAATCTTTCTATTTATACTCTCTCGATCGAGTCTGTCGTACAAGACTTACCTAGTACGAAGTGCCCAATTAACTTGATTTGTAGACTATTACGTCAATCCGAAAACTTACCCAATGTGTATCTAAAGAATAACAACTGCTAGTTCCTCTGTTCAAAAAAAAAAGTGTTCTAATAATGGTAAGAGGGATTGTAATTAAAAATAGTCCGATTCATTCCAATCTAGTTCGAATCAGCTCAATTCAATTTAATTTAAATTGACCCAAGTCGGTTCAAAGTTAAAAATTAATTTGATGATTTTAAAGGTTAAAAACTAATTTATCAGATTAACATTATTAAAATTTGTTGTTTTTAAATTGTTTGAGTTTAAGTTTAACTTAAAAATTAAATTAATTCAACCTATTGAATTTTTAATTATAACTTACTTAAATTTTAAAAATATAATTAATGAATTACTAATCTGAGTTTAAATTATTAAAAATGAATATTAATTATACTGACTTTATCACTTTATTTTAAAATTTTAACTTATAAAAATTTATTTTAAATAGGTGAATTAGGAATTATTATGTATAGATAATAATTTATTCAAACGATCGATTGCAAATTTTTTAATTAAAAAATAGAAAAATTATTGTACTAGTTACTGTTAGAAAATAGTTTGCTAACAAAATTGGCTAGTCATTGAAAGATTGAAGTACTACTCGCTTAAAAAAGTGAAGACATGAGCTGAAAATGGTCAGATTATAAGTGAGATTCGAATTTCCAGGAGAAGAACAAAACAAGTACTGATTCATAAAAGCTATCAACTTAGAAAGAAAAAGCTATAAAGTGGTTTACAAGGATGCAAATGGAGGGCTGCCATTGACAGCAGCTTTGGAAGCTCCAAGCTTTCCAAGTTCTAATCAAAACCCACTTGGCTTGGATTTACGTGCCAGTAAAAAGTAACGTACGTTTACTATTTATATGTTGTCGTTTTGTGACGAAGACTGAAAAAATAATATATAAAGAAAACTAGTTGGAACGCTATTGTGTATTTGATCAATTTAGTTTGAATGATAACAGAATCAGGCTTTTGACATGAAAGCCAATTGATTTGGGTTTTCAACCTTGAGTTCTCTTTAGGGATGACAATTAGGCCGAATTAAGCCCCAATAGACTGAATCCGATTTTTCACATGGAAGCCAATCGTGTTTGCATGTCGAGCTTGAGTTGATTAGGGTTTTCAAGTTTGAGTTTTATTTAAAGATATAATTGAGTCTAAACTTAGTCTGAGCTTGTCTCGATTTGAGTTGACCGAGCCACGACTCTATTCTTAGTTTCAATTTTTTGAAAGATTTGGCATCGCTCGACCTAGCATGAGGCCTAATACTTATTAAGAAAATTACATCATTTTGATATTTCAATTAACAAAATGGTTTTGGTCGAGGCCCTACAATAGAGCTCCTCTAGCTCGGTTTCGACTCCGGACCTTACTTAACTTATTATCATTTATAATTTTGTCAAACTTAGAATGGTTTAAATTAACTCGAGTTAATTTTTTAAAATAATATAATTTCAGTTAATTAAATTAAAGTTAAAACGATGTTATTTTTATCTCAACTTGTATTCAATCAGGTTAAGCTTCAAATTGGATTTGTATTGTATTTTTTTTAAATAACTCAACTCATTGCTATCTGACCTGATTCCATGCCCAAGTAAAACGCCATATTCTAAGGTGTATATGAAGATGGACAGACGCAAGCCAATATGTAGCAGATGCTCACAATAAGAGAAAGAGGGATCAATACAACAGAAAGTTAAGTTGATTGAGGTTTTATAATAAGAGATAATACTAATATTTCAAGACCTACAAATCACACCTGAACACTTCATTTGATCAAAGATTCAGCTGTAAAAAGTTCATTTCATTTTTTATTATGGAATAAAGAGAGGTATACAGGTACTTGATGCAATGCAAAACTTGCAGGATTTCCTCATTCTGCAAATCATTTGAGTTTGAACATGGAATGACCACTGAGAAAAGAAGCTTTCTTCTTATAATGTAAAGATTGAATCCTGAATTCTGTTACTTCAAACCCGAGGAAAAAGACCTTTTCATCGATATAGGCCCCTTGTGCAATGAAATCCCGATTGGGGAACTTTTGATCAGCTTGCGAAAACTTGAATTCCCACTACTTGTGCGCTTGGAGACTCTCTTTGACTCCAAATTCTTGAGCTGTTCTAACTGAGAATCCGAGTTTTCTTGTTGTTTAAGAGCTACAGAGCTGTAAATTGCTGAAGCAGAAGCCAAATCCAATGACACAGACCTCATCACAGGTTGTGTTTCTGTTTCGATTTCTGCTGCCTCTCTAGTATCAACCAAATCACTTAACACCCTAGAATGACTCCTGGAAACATTGAGAAAAGAATTCATCTTCGAGTTTCCAACAACTGATTCATCTGCAACTGGCAAGGCAATAACATTGTCATCTTCACTTCTCACTTCACCAGTCCCATCATCCACTTCCCTGTTTCTGATCGATCCACTATTGTTCACAGAATTCTCCATCTGGGATTCTTCACTTGAACTTGAACCACTTGAAGTAGGAATTGATAAAGCACTTTGATCATCAGAATTCTCGCACAATATAGGGGCACGACATAAAGGGCAGTTCTTGTGGGTTCTTAACCAAGTATCAATACAAGGCAAGTGAAATGCGTGCTTACAGTTTGACAAAAGCCGAAGACTTTCATCTTCTTCAAACTCGTTCAAGCAAACAGAGCACTCTGTCCCTTCTATCAACCCTTCATCTTTCTTATACTTGAACACTGCGATTGAATCAATCACAGACTGTTCCAGACCTATGGTGTTGATGTACCAAATAGGGTGATCGACCACCGCTCCTTGATCACCATCAAAAAAGCTGTTTTGGGAACCGAAAAATACACGTGCCCGGCTCATCAATCTTGAAGTCATCCGCCTGGAATAGTATACTTTTAAAAGTACGCATAAGATGGCAAAGAGAAGAATAGCGCCAAGCGTACAGCCCGTGATGATCATACTAGTTTTGATCAGATGATTATGTGCTACATCTTTGGACTTCGGAACAATATACCGAACGTGTCGTGACGGTAAAGGTGGCGGCGGCGGCGGCGGCGGAATTGTTGACGGATCAGGAAACAGAAAATCGTTAACTAAAAGGATCTTACATACGCTAGGACAGACTTTGAAACAAGGCCCCAAACACTTACCGTCATGGTTAAGATACGGGTTGCACGGGATTGAACAAAACATAGTATCGGGAAAAGACAAAATCTTCCGGGGAACAACAAGATTTGAGAGCTCAGACTCCATCTTTTCTCAGAAGCAGAGCATAAAACAGAGGAAACAGGCGAGACAGACTCATACGTCTGTGTGTAAAACAAGTGTGAACATGCTTTTGAAAAAAAAAGAGAAAAATAGGGGGGGTGTTAAAGATTGGTCCTTCCACTTGATTTGAGATCACAAACTGTGGGCTCTGGATTGGAAAGTGAGAGTACATACCCAAACAATTTTCTGGCTTTCATTAGACGACTTCCTGTGCATGGAGGTGAAGTTGTTTGTTTCCGCTTTTCCAAAAGTCAAAATGTACTTATCGTAAATAAATTGTCGTGTCACTTCCAAGCTCTACTTCACAGCAAAGACGACGACTTGGAGACTGGAATAAGAACAGAGCAATTAAAGACTCATGGGCAACTTTGAAGAGGAGGAAAAGGTCAAGCTTGGAGATAATTTAGAAATTACATGTTTTAATTTAATATATTAAATAAACAAAAAATTTATAAATTATGTTTTGATTTTATAGTTAATATTTTAAATTAAAATTAATAAATTCTTGAGTGTATATTGAATAAATGGATAGTTTACAAATTATGTATTTTAAGCATACTATTTAGTCAAATATAGTCATTAGAATCTAATTAATTATGATTAAGGCCACTATTAATGGCTTCTAACAACTCTCATCAAAAGTCGGCTCCAGGACAGTGATGGATTCTAACAACACTGAAAAGTAAGACTGCATACTATTCGATCTTTTCATATCTCACGTCTAAACGGGTTTCATCTAGGCGTTGGCGATAATTTGCAAAGTTAATTAAATAATAATTTATATTAAACCAGTATTTTAAAAAATTATAAAATCTTTGGAAATTTCGATTTTGTCCTACTTCATTTTCAGGTTGATGTAATGTAGATAAAGCCTTGGTTGGCAATTACATTAATATGCATAACCTAAAAGCACCACCTGGCCAACTAGTGTCTTCCCTCCACCATCCACTTTTACTTCAACGTGGCGAAGCCAGGAACGGGTTCTAGTCGGCAACCACTTGGCGGTTATTTTGGACTTGTATCATCGCAAAAGTTACTAAATTAAATAAACATTAAAAGATTACAGTGAAAATTTTTTATTTAATTTTTAAATTTTTTAAATTTTCAAAGAAAAACCTTTTCCTTTAAATTTGATTAAAAAATGACAAGAAACGTAGCTGTGGAACTGAACTAATTAAATCTGACAATAAATTATATTTAAGTTAAATTTACTTAATTCGGACATTTAAATTGAGTTATCGTATTAGATTACATTTGATATTTATATTATTTTCGTCTCGTTATTATTTTTTAATGGAGATTTTGGAAAAGGAAATTTTCTAAAAAACTAAAAATTAGAAAAAAAATTGAAACATTTAAAGATCTTAATTTTGTTAAGTGGCCGTTTCATTATAAAAAATTAAGTTATTGTGTGAGGCCAACTTAATTGGTTTTATATATTCACTAATACAACCCCTCAAGTGAAAGCCCTTTGAGTTTGAAATTTACACAGGCTCACTCTACCTTGTACTAAATAATAGGTGGGTGGTAGAATTTGAATTTACGACCACTTAGTCACAAAGGCTCTGATACTATATTAAGTGACCGTTTTACCACAAAATTTTAAGTTATTGTGTGAGGCTTATATATTCACTAACACATCTCCTCAAGTAAAAATCCTTTGAGCTTGAAACTTGCACAGACTCATTTAATATTATGCTGAATAATAAGTGGATGGTAGGATTTCACTCACGACCACTTGGTTATAAAGACTCTAATACTATATTAAGTGACCGTTTTACCATAAAAGCTTAAGCTATTATATGAGGCCAACTTAATTAGTTTTATATATTCACTAACAAATTTATCTTAAAATTTCTTAAAATACAAAAAAAGTTTAAAGCTTTTAACTTTGAATTAAGTCAAGATTGAACTTAAGTTAATGTTATGTTAGTGGGATTATTTGACTAATTACTATGTAAATTAGTTTAACGAATGCATAATCTTTCTAAGAAAGATATTGAAACCTTAGAAGACAATCCAACGATGCTGGATGTGTAAAGTTGTGACGTAAGTGCTTCTCCAAACACGCAAGAAAAGAATTTTCCCTTTATCCACGACTACCAGTTTCAGGATTTTTATCTGAAAATGTGTACAGGTTACTCTACGAAGGCTTGCATTTCAACATTACTTGCGGTACTCTCCAAATCCACCTATAAACTGGAACTCCTACTGAGTTGACACACCAACCCCACCTTTCTTCTAAATATTCTTCCCAAACTCCCCTAGCAAGTTGGTCTCAACCTGCGTGAACTGTAGGACCACCAACCATGGCATCCAACATCCACAAGACGAGTTCTGGAGCTTTGAATCAGAATGATGCGTTGATGGGTGCCTTCCTAATGCAGAACTGTGACTTACCCCCACCAGCGAAGGTCTTTTCAGGTTCTGATAAGGTGGGGTTGTCGTCTATGAATAGGGTTTTTGGCATGACTGCAAGAGACGGAAGTAATTATCACGAGAATGAGAAGTTGGAGCTTTTAAAAGCATTGAGATTGTCACAGACGAGGGTGAGAGAAGCAGAGAGACAAGCTGAAGACCTGGCTGTGGAGAAGGATTATGTTTCCAATGCTCTGTTGAAAGAGTCGTTGCAACTTCTTGTGTATCGTCAATGGGTGAGGTTGCTTGAGTTTCAAGTTCTGAAGCTGCAATCTCAAAAGGAACGACAAGAGAAGGAATTTTGTTTCGGCTGTGGAAGACCAAAGGCAGTAGAAGCAATGTTGAAGAAGGGAAGGGATAGTGAAGATGGAGGTTGGACTCCATCGTTTGGGACTTTGGCATTTTGTTTTGGCATTGTTGGTGTAGGACTTGCTCTTGGCTGCATATATCTTTTCTGAGAGTTTAACAGAAAAATTATAGATCATACTATGAACACAGACGCCAACAATAATCTTCTTTTCTCGTTATGTTCTTCACTTCCATTGCCGGTTTTGGCAGAAACAAAAAGGTGGTACCTTTCAGTTTGTGTATAGGAATCGCGTAGAGCCATATTAACTCCTGCGTGTAGAAAATGGCTATCCAAAAATATTACAGGAACAGACTAGGACTTGTATTCTGAACATGTTAGATAAGCTTAATTTGATAATATGAACACACTATTGTATTCTGAACATGTTAGATAAGCTTAATTTGATAATATGAACACACTAAAGGTCACAATATGCTTAATATGGGTCACAATATGCTAATATGCACATACTAAAGGTCACAATATGCTTAAGTGTACAGCCCTCAGGTGGCGATAGCAATCATCACTAGTATTGAAATGCTCTAAACACACCCAGCAAACATGACGACCACACTTACACTCGATGTGATTGCAACCATCTGCTTTCTCGATTGTGTAGCTACAGACAGGACAATCTCTCACATTGTCTTTCCCTTGGCGCCACTCCTCCAAGGATGAATCAGGGTCTTCCTTGTATTGTTTATACCTTTCACAGGAAACGTATGGATGATACTCAAAGTGGCATTTGGTGCAAGTCTCTGCATAACATGCCTCGCAGACAAATGGTTCACCAACTGTTCCAGGATCGGCTACTCTGTAAACAGAAGGGCAGTCCGGAGATGGGCAAAATCTGTAGGTTCCTCCGCTTGATGCAACAAATGATCCTAAGGAAGCCCTGAATAATTCCTCCAACTTATCACTTGACAATAGACACTTCAAATCTGTAAGCAATATGGGAGCTTTGCAACCTCCAGAGGTACAGCACACTGGGAAACTGTCCAGGTTCTTTATGGCTGATTCGAATTGCTCCACCAAGCACGACCGGCAGAAAAGATGTTGGCAGTTTTCGAGCTGGTAACCATCCTCAACCTTACAGAAGCAAATCGGACAGGAAGCTTCATTTTCATGTAAGACAGCTGAACTCTGTATTGTTTGAGCAAAATCATGAACTATTTCTTCAATTTTCATCTTCATCTCTCTGGTTCCGATAATAGAGATGACATGGCGGCGAGTGTTAAGTGTACACTCCAACAGATCAGGTAGCATCTCCTTGATCTCGTTAAGGTCAGGGCCAAACCTCATAACTAGTTCCTTCATCAGGTAAGGAGGCAAATTTCCACCTCTGAGATGGATCTGAAGTTGCTGATTTTCATGGTAATTGACAAGGGATTGAATCAATTTCTGCTGGGCTAAAGCAACTTTGTCTGGTGATCCGAAGACCCTTACAGTATAGTTTTGTCTAGTAAACAAAATATAGGTAGCAGTCTCTCGCTGTATTGACTTCATCAGATTGATACCCTGTATAGAGAACAAATGCTGTAATACAGTCGGAGTAAGGCTAGCACTATCTATGATCTGGCCTTTCATAAGCGCTTCTAGAGGTCGTCTCAGTTCTGCAATTTTTCTTGTAGCGTTAGCAGTTATCCTCACTCGATAGGAACCATTCTCATTCCGGTCTACACTGCAATCAACGCCTGCAAGAGACATAATAGGTTGTCTCAGTTCATTCTTGAACCAAAAAAGTTGGGAATTCAAGAAATGGAAGAAATGTCTAAGTTAGGCAAAACAGTCCTTCTTTGAACAGGATTACTAAGATATGCAACAAAAGATTACTACATTGGTTACAACATGGTCGGTAATTCTGCTATTTCTGGCCAAAAATTTTCTGGTTCACAAAAAGTCACACACACAAGCGCACAAGCACAAAATGATGTTAACACGATAATCCTCCAATCAGCATTTCTAAAAACATGCGGCCATGTTATTGAAAGAAGAAATTACTGCAAGAAAATAATTACTGAGTTGAAAAAATACATGGCACATTGCGCTATAAGGTGAGGAAAAAAAAAGAGCTGGGAAAAAAAATCATACGATTCTGCTAGCAGTACCTTTTATATGCCTCATGCTTGCAAGTAAAGAATTCAACTGCTTCCCGATGGCAGAGTAGACAGAGACAGAACAGGAAATTGAGCTATGAAACAACTGCTTGCATTTTAGCTTTTGCCATGAAAGACATCCCGGCAATACTTTTCCTTCCAGATTCTCCAAAGCTTCTGCCGCCTCTAAATGTAACCTTCCATCAAAAGTGATCAAAGCTTTCATAAATGCATGCTTTGAATCAGGTGGTAACACTTGGACACTATAACAGCTAGTATTGGGATACCTCCTGGGAATAAATTTGGAAAGTTCTCTAAGGATTGCTTCTTCACAGGAATGCAGTGGAGGATTTTCTACTTCCCCTCCTCTTACTATGAATAGATCCACAATTCTCCTATTCGTAGCACTTTTCAATACATTTAAGATATCATCTTCAGAAAGCTCTTTATCAAACCCTTTTACAACAACAGAATATGAATCTTTTTTGCTAGCTTCACAATGAATATTCTTTCCTCCTATTACCAGGTTAGCAAAGTCACAAACCATGTAACAAACATCTTGATTATGACATTTAACAATTGCAAGCCCCTTACTCTGCCTACGAGGCCAATAAACCTGTGCTCTAACTGCAGGGAACGAACTCATTTTATGATCACCAACAAATGTTGTTTGTGAAGGAAGTACTTTCAAGACAGAGCCATTGAATTCAATTTCATTAAGCTCAGCAGCTTTTTGAGCAGCTTCAGGAGTGAGAAATGTTATCCTTCCCCATTTTCCCGTTTGATTTCCCTCTTGCCCAATGCTTGTGGACTTATGGATGGCACAAATGCCACCGGAAACATGTTCATGAAGAAGCACCAAAAGTTCCTTATCATTGACTGTACTTAAATCAGAACAAAATATATCCACAGTCAAATATCTCTTCTCCAACTCTAAATGCTTGATCTCAGCACCAGCTCCAAAAAGTGCCATGGAAGGTGTGCCACCAGTTCCGTGATGTAAATATTTTTCCATGCATTCATCGAGCAACCACTTCCTTTCATATTCCACAGCTTCTTTTACATGGCTGAAAACCTTGTCCATAGCCTCTGATGCGGCAAATAAGAGAATCTCATTACTTTGAGAGTTTACATCAACATTGATACGTTCATCCATGAAGGCAGTCCGAATATGTGATAGAAGAGCAAGAATATTACAATTGGATTTACCACAAAACCTTTTGAGCAGTGTGCTGCCAAACCTAGTCATCACCTTCCTTTGCAATTTCCGCATTTCCATTTTGGAAGCATCAAACAATGGAGGAGGAAAAAGCTTGGATAATGTTTCGTACTCAAATGAAGTTACGCAGACCAAATATTGATTTGATACTGACAAAAGTTCACCAAAAACAACCCAACTTGGCTTCTCACTGAATGCTAGTAATGAACATGATGGATGAAGGAGAAAATGCTTTCCAGTCAATGCCACTTCATAACCAAGTTGATCAGATCCAGAGAACATTGCAACATTTTCTGCAAGGGCAGCAAGTATCGCCATTTTCAAATATTTATCATGCTCAGTTGACTTGTAGGGATCCCAGAGCCAGTAAGATGGGATTATAACAGCAAGTTCCTTTTCAAGGCAAAGTTCTAACTCCTTTACTGTGTCATGGCATCTCCTCATCGATTTAGCATTAATTTTGTTTTCCCAACACCATTTATTTCGCATGTTGGCAGGAATTGATGTCCACTCCTTATATACAGAAAGAAGTGTAAATAGATCACCATTCTGATGGCAGAACTGCAACTTGAGACAATCAGCTTTTAACTTATCATCATGACTACCAACTCTGCAGAATATGTTACTGGCATTTGCCATTACAGCTGCCAGAACAAGGCCCTCTCTACCCAAGCAATGATGGAAACAACCAAGAATGAGCTTGCCAAGGCGAGGCTCAACACCCAGTTTAACCAGGTATCGACCTTCGTTAGTCAATTCATAAACACCTTTGTTCAGTGTGATAGCTCCCAACTGAATAAGATTCCTAGTGGTCGAGTCAATGGATTCTGCACTTGGTGCATCCACAAAATCAAAACCCTTTATATCATTGATCCCTAATGCAAGAATCCTTAGAATAGCAACACCAAGATGAACTCTTCGAATCTCAGGTTCTTGATTGAGAGGCATTGACTCATAATCCTGCTCTGAGTACAGTCTATAACATTTACCAGGTCCTGTTCTCCCAGCTCGGCCAGCTCTTTGTTGAGCAGAACTCTGACTGATACGACCTACTTCGAGCACATGCATACCAGTGCCTGGTTCAAATTTACTTTCTTTAGCCATGCCACAATCAACCACATACCTGACCCCAGGAATTGTAACTGAAGTTTCAGCAAGATTCGTGGCAAATATAATTTTTCTCTTCCCAGGATAGTTTTGAAAAACATGGCATTGCTCTTCAAAAGAAAGCTTTCCATGTAAGGGTAATGCAACAGCAGAGGAAGCTTGAAATTTCTCACAAGCCCATTCTACTTCCATCTGAGATGTCAAAAAGGCAAGAATGCTCCCTTCTTCTTCTGTTTTATGAATTTCTGTTGCAACCCTCACAACCTCACAAGCATATGGCGCAACAGTAGCATTTCCCTCAGTAGTGCAAGGGGCATATACAATGTCAACTGGGAACTTTCTCCCTGACATGTGAAATATTGTACAACCAAAATAGTAGTTGGAAAGCTGGTTTGCATCAGCTGTTGCTGACATTATTACAAGCCTCAAACAACTTCTCTCTCTGAGTAGGTCTTTAAGCAGTGCCAAAAGAAGATCAGTGTTCAAGCTTCTTTCATGAGCCTCATCAATAATTATGCAGGAAATCCTCGACAGATACCTATCATTAATGTAATGCTGCAGTAAACAGTGATCTGTCATGTATATCACTTTGGAATCAAATTTTTGACTTGATGAATATGTAGGATAAGCGATGACTGAATTGTCTCCATAGCACCCTTTACTTTCTTCTTCGACCCTATTTGAAAGTGAGGTGGCTGCAATCTTGCGGGGTTGAGTACATACAATGCACCCATCAGCAGCTACTCCAGAATCAGAGAGGAATTGGACTAATTGTGTGCTTTTTCCTGAACCAGTCTCTCCAATCAGTACCATTACCTGAACAGACTATTATCAGAAGAAAAACAAAAAACCAAAAGTAGATGCAAGCAGTTTCATTAAACACAAAAAGCAGTCTAGCCTAACAATGTGTATGCTTGTAAATAGTAACAACCTTGGGTCATTTCTGATCTCAAAACACAAATCTTGAGCAGTTCAGGTACCATCTCCACAGATGAAACACATGTTCAGGAAATCTTCCCTTGAAAAGGATAAAACAAGTCCAGAACTGACTTTTTACTTTTGAAAATCGAATATTAACTTGAACATTTACTCATATACTAGAGAGGAAAAGAAAAGAAAACAAAACAAAACATGCATTGCACACGCAAAAAGAGCAAGAGATAAGAAGACTATCATGCAAAGAGAAATAGTTCCATGTCTAGAAAAGTACGACTAAAGAGATGGTCCCATATGCGAATATTACGGGTGTGGTAGGTTTCTGAGCTTGGACCGTTAAGATGAATTCTTTTGAACAGTTATATTCTTCGTTCTTGTCCAACTTCTTCCGAACACTTTAGTATACTTTAAGCAATTGAACCTCCATAATCCTAACTTCTGTTCCTCCATTAAAAAAATACAACATAGATACATCCAAATTCCCATGTATACACGTAACTTAAACCTAATCACCATGAAGAAACAACAAAGAGGATATTAAGAACAAGCACACATAAAATGAGGAAAGCAAACCAAAAGCCACACCTGTTCTCCTTCAATTATCCTCAGAATCTCTTGTCTTTGTGCATAAATTGGCAATTCCTCGTCAAATCTACTAATTTCCCTCAACAAGAACTTATGAATGCGACCCCAGTTCACTTCCTCATCAAACTTAAACACTGGGATTCTCCATTTTCCTTCTTTTTCAAAATTTTCCTTCTCTGTACCTCTAAGATGATTAAGAATACACCTCAGAGCCCTCTTGAACTCCATTATTCTCTTCTCTATCATGTCTCTCTCCGCTTCCAAACCCCGTTTGCGGTCCGACATCTCCGCGGCCTTCGCTAAGTTCAACTTCTTGAACGAACGGGCAACCCGTCTGATCTCCATAACTTTCTGGTCCAGTTTCAACTCCCATCTTTTCACTTCCTCGCCCTTAATAACCTTATTTACGTAATCAATAAAAACCTCTCTGAGTCTCTGCTCAAGCTCTTTTCTTTCTAATGGGTTAACAGCATTGGACTTAGATTCTGGGGTGTAGGAATGGACCCCACTCAGCCGGAGCTCCCACAAGCGTGCTACGCAGGAGACAACGTCGGCCCATTGTTGGAAATATAGCCAAGCGAGTACACAACCAGAGGAACCAAACACAACGCGCTCTGGTTTCGGTGTACACTGCAAGAAAAGAGACTCAAGGTCTGGCTTCTTATGGGAATGAGTAGAAACAGAGTCAAAACAGAGCTGAATTGTGTATCTCCCGCGAAGGCGAGAGCTTGCGGTGCGTGGGGGCGGTGGTTGCCGTTTAGGTTGGTAGCGGGGGCAGGAAAGGTGATCGGACGGCGATAACTGCCGGCCTGTGGGCTGGTAAAACTGATTCTTCTTCATCACATTAAGATTTTGGAAAGAAAAACAAGTAAGAAGCCAACGAGAAAAGCAGAGAAGAAGTCGACCTGCGTGTGTTTGCTTGGGAATTATTTATTTGTGCTTACGGAAAAAGGAAATTAAACATAAAAGATAAAAGACGCGGGTGAAAGACTTGGTGCACTTGTATTATACGTATAATTAAAATTTTTTAATTACGATTAAAAAATATATTTAATTTAAAATAAAATTATTAAATAAAAATTAATAAATTATTTTAGTTTATATTAATTTATAATTAATTAATTATTAAATTGGTCAATTTTAATAATAAAATTATTAAAATAAATCAAATCGAATAGAAAATACAAGCTTTTTATAAATAAATCGGTCCAATCGCTCTTTAACCATTCAGAAAAATCTATAATTTTCTTTAACTTAATTCATTTTTATCTATATTTATTATTTTAAAATAAATTAATATTTTTATAATACTATTTCAATAAAAATTAATAATATAATTAATTATATCAATTTTTAATTTAATTTTAACTTACTTATTATAAAATAAAATTTTTAATAATAATTAAAATCTTTAATTGATTTTAATTAAAAATTTGGATGTTTTGATAATTTTTACTAACTAATTAATTTTATAAAATTTTATTTTAAATTAAAAACTCTTTTTATTGTAATTTTAGTTAAATTTTCAAATTTTAAATTTTTTATTTTAACAGTTTAATTTTTAGTTCAATTTAAAATATTAAATATTTAATAACTATTTTTAAAATTATACAATAGATAAGTTAAAATTGATGACGTAATTAGCGCGTATCTAAAAAAGAAAAGCTACGAGATATCTTTACTTTTTACTTAAAATATTTTAAAATAATAATAATAAACCACATCACTCACATTCAACATTTACATCATTACTTAAATATTTATTTATTTATTTATCTAATATTGTTAGTGACTAGTGGACCCCATAGCTAATCAAGCTTACTGAGTAAGTTAACTGATGTGCGGGTGACTGAGTGGACCATGCCATCCTTTGGAGTTGGAAACTACACAACATTTTCTCCTTGGTTGGAGAGAAAGTTGGATATATAGATAACTTATAATTCAAATATTCAAGAAATCAAATGGAAACTTATTTACTACAAACGCTATGTCATATTTTTCATGTGTATTAAATTTAATTATTAAATATATTAACGTTTTTAAAATTAAAACAATTCGATTAATAAAAACTTTAAACCGGTTAACTTTCTGAGTCAATTTTTAATTTTTTCAATTTGATTTAGTTTAATAATTTTTATTGTTAAAAATTGATGAGTTTATTAATTAGTATTCAAAATTTTGTAAACTATTTAATTTCTATAAGCCAAGATAAATTAATTAATCTTCATTTAACAATCTTTTCTTTTATCAAACTTTAAAATTTTTAATAAGTAAAGACAATCTTTTTCAGTCATTTTTCAAATTCTCCGAGTTATTCAACCTTTAATCAGTTTTTAACGATTTAATATCTTTTAAACATTAAACTTACTATCTTACTGGTTTAACTCTCGGCCCGATTTTGAAAACATTAAAATATATAGAATAAATATGTAAATTATATTATTCAGTAAAGGCAATAGTGCAATAAAAGTTTAATGAATTAAATTAAATTAGCATTGATAAAAATAAGTGACCTAGGATTTAACAAAAGAAAACCTTCAGGCCTCGTTTGGTTGGCGGAAAAGTAAAGCAAATTTGGAAGCTGATTTTTCGGAAAATAAATCTATAGATAGTAAAAATATTCACATGTTTGGATACTTATAAGAATTATAATAGGAAAGTAAGGTGGATTCTTATTATAGTGTTTGGTATGCAACAACATTTTATAAAATGTAATTTAATTTTGACTTGTGTTTCCAATTATATCCCTACAAAGCGAATAAAAATTAAAATCTTTAAATAATGTTAATTTATAATACAAGTTATATTATTATATGTTAATTTTTTCATTTTTGATATTCTAATCATAAAATGCTGTTATATCATAAATATAATATTGAAAAATACCAAAAAAAACTTCAACCAAGTACAAAGATAAATCTTAAAATTCAAATCAAATATCAAAATATTTTGTAACTGTTTGTGAACCATAAGTGCACGGTTGTCGAAGTGAGTAATAAATCGGTGAGAACCGAGTTGTGTCCACAGGGATTATGAGAAAATTTAAATCTACGCTAGTTAATGGCGTTTGGAATTGGGTTGGGTGAAATTTTGAAAAATTAAAAAAGCAATGTAATGAATTAACAAAAACTCAAATACATTTCCAAGCCTACCCAATTCAATGCAACCAAAATAACTACAAATAGGACAAATCTCTACGATAACTAATTTATAAAAGAATGCAACAATTGACTAATTGAAAGTATTAACGTCAATGGGGAATGACTTAGGGAATGATATTTTTGTCAACATTAATATTGAATTAGCTATCCTCCGCAAATGAAATATCATAACCTTGTAGGTGAATTTTAAGAGTAATTAACCCCCTTTTTTCAAAGACGAATTAATCTATCCACTTTAGACGTTACTTAGTAATCCCTTACTTAAGTTCTTTCTAAAGTTTCTTAAGTCCCAAACTTTTCACCTCCTAAGTTTCTTGAGTCTCCTAACTCGCAAGAAAATCCTAGTCGAAATTTCCTTCAATCTTCTAGCAAAAACTCCCTTTTTTCAAAGGCGAATTTATACCAACTCAATTTCCAATAATCCAAAGGAATAACAAATAAATCCAAGAAAAAATCAATAAGTATGTAAATTTTCAATCATGGATTCCAACAAAATTCAAAATTAAAGCATCAACAAATATATCAATTCCCTAAGAGAAATTAAAGTTCTAGCCACAAATCATTATGCCAAATAATCCACAAGCAAAAACTCATGAAGAAATTAAATAACAAAAGAAAATTGTTGTGAATTGAATGGAGTGAGTGGAGGCGTGATTTTGTTCTTGAGCTTGAATGGAGTGGAGGCGTGTCTCTTGCTTGTGAAGGTTGCACCGTACATCAATGTATGGAGGTTTTTTGCGTTCTCAGCAAATGGACGTTAGGTGATTTTTGTCTCTTGTGCGTGGTGTGAAGTGTGGAGGCTATTGTGTTATTTTTGTGAGTGAAGGATGGAGCTTATGTTGCTTTCTTTTGTGCTGGTGGGGCATTGGTGCGTGGCTCCTCTTGTTCATGAGTGGAGATGAATAAAAATCAAAACTGTAGCTTGTGTGAGTGGAGGCTGGATGAGTCAATGGAGGCTAGCTAGGTGGTTTTTTAATGAAGAGTGGAGCTTGCGGCAAGCTGTTGGTGGAGGCTGCTTGTGTATGTGGAAGGTTTTTGAGGAATTTGCTGCGTGGATGTGAGTAAAAAAAATGAAGCTACTGCGTAAGTGAAGTGGAGAGGAATCAAGAGTGTGGCATGGAGGCTTTGGTCGGTTAAAGGCTGGTGGAGAGATGTTACGGTGTTGTTGTGTGTGAGTGTTACGCGATGGAGAGTTGATGAAGGTTTCTTGCTTCAATGGGAGGAGTGGCAGCTGTGATTTTTGGAGAGGCTTGCATGAATCATTTTTGGGCTCCAGCTTGGAAGTTGAATGATTTTCGTGAAATACAAAGTGGAGGCTTGGCTGTCCATACGTGAGCTAGAGAGTAGACCTTCTTCTTTTTTATGCCAGCTACGTTGTTGAAGTATAAATGATGTGTTAGTGGAGTGAAAGGTTGGAGCTAGGTGGGGTTTTGCATGTGAGAAGAATGGAGTGGGGCGTTGTGAAGGTATGGAGAGTGAAATGGAGTGTGGGGCTGATGTGTGGGTTTATGTGTGGAGTATGAGAGCTTGCATTGATGGAAGTGAAGGCTGTGCTGGTAGGGGCTGATGTGTAGTTCTTTGGTGGATGGGAGTAGCTGGCTGCGTGCTTAAGGGAATGGATTATGAGGGCTGTTTTCCTGGAGTGGAGAATGAGCTGTGTATGGGTTGAAATAATTAAAGGTGGGGGCTGAAGTTGATCCTTGGCTGGTTAGAATGGATTTTTCAAGATCAATTTCGACAGTGCATAAAAACTAAATTGTGAAGATTTAGGAGCTCAAATTTTATCAGTATTTTCGTCTTTGAGTTAGCTTCAATATGAGACTTGAATCATGGGATTTTGCCATCTTAGTCAAAAGTTATGATCGAAATATTGTTGAAAGGTCATTCTGGTGATTCAAAATCTGACCCAACATTGGGAAATTTATTTCTCCTGAATTCTGGCACATAAAAATCTGCAATTGGTTCCAAAAAATCCGTCAATGAGTCAAGAGTTTGAGTATGAAATTTCAGAATTTTTGGCTAAACCAATATCGAGATAAAAATCCCACAATAACTAAAGGTAAAGTCTGCCAAAAACTAAAAAACAGTGCAATTCGAGTCTATTTGTTTCATTTTTGCATTTTACGTCAACGAATTTCGAATAATGCTAAAACATATTAAACCAGCTATAGATGAACATAAATGACTCTGAATTAAGTCCTAAAGATATATGAAAATATGAGTGTATCAGTAACATTTTAAAAAATACAAATAGTGCATTATTTATAAAAGAGTTGTCATTGAGTTGAGAGAGAAGGAATAATTAAATTGGCTGGCGTATTTTTTAGATTAAATTCTTAAGGAAAGTAATTTAAATACCAATAGGTAATGAGATTTAAAATTCAAGTAATAGGGAAAGTTTTTACTTTCCCTAGATTGGAAAATTTTTTACTTTCTTAACTACTAAAAAAAAAAAAAATCAAACATGTTAATATAAATTTTAAGAAAAAGATTACTTTTCAAAGCAATAATTCACATCAATAAACATAAAACTTTATGATTGTTTTGCATAAATCGTAAAATTCCATATTTAAAAGCATTACTTTGAAGGGGGAAAACAAAGAGCGTCTATGAGAAATACACAAAGGTTTGAGCTAATGAATTGAATCTTGGATCCAGTGAAGCCCATGGGCCCAAAACGCTCATGATATCAATTTGTACCTTCTCTTTCAAAACTTTCGGCATTTCTCGATAATTCAATATATATAAAAAGTAGGGAATACAAACTTTTTATTATAAAAATAAATAAATAAATGTACGTTTTTGTCACGTGACATTATGATAATTAATCAGTATTGTCATTTTCTTTGTAAGTATTTAAGTTTGAAGTGAAATAGTTATTAAGAACTAACTAATCCACGTTTAATTAAGCACGTGACGATACACAATGATTGTTCCCACTTCCCATGGTTTAAACTCAAAAGAAAGGCCGCCATTACTTATGGAACCATAGAGCCCAAAAGAGGGATGATCATAATGAAATAATATCGTCTAAATTATTATTTTAATATAATTGATATGATTTAATAGCCAACGATCGTAATTATATTTTCTCTTTTTGTATATAATTTGATTGTAATTCAAAATTTAGTTAAATTTAAATTATTATTTAAACAATATCATTTTGATATAATTGATAACCAAAACAATTGAAATATAGAATTTGAGGAGGTCTAATAATATACACTCTTACGTTACATAATAAAGTGATTGTTTCGACAAACATTTTGATATAATTGATATGAATTAATAATTTAGTGTCATTTTATATAATAGGGCCAAATAAGATTATATGCAAAAATGACAATAGGTCAGTCCGAACTAAGGCCCCACCATTGCCTGACGGGGTCTGGCCCAATTCGAGACTCGAATTGTCCAAACTTGAGCCAGCCCAATTTTTATTTTAAAAAAATAAAGCAACTTCATTTTATAACCATTAAAACATCATTTTGGATGATTGGGTCCTGTTAACTTGGGCCTAAACCTAAACCCTCTTGTCATTGTAATTTGAGGTAATATAGGGTAGGATCTTATATTCTAAATTCTAAATTCAAGAACTTGAATTAATATGTTTCAGAATAAAGAACTCTTTTTGTCAAACTTTCTATCAAATTTATTAACCACGAGTGCTCTTGTGTTATCAAATTCACATTCACACAGCCAAAAATACGTTAGCTAATTATATAGTTTTTGTGTTTATGTTAATTGACATTATTTCTAATGACAATGGATCGAACCTAACTCAAACAATCGAGTTCAAAGAACTTGACATGACCGAACTCAAGCTTGACCCGTTAATTTCAAACCGGATTGAAGTGAGATCCAGATTAATTGTCATCTCTAATCATCTCCCCCATGTTTTTTTTCAATATTACTTACCATGTGAAATAGTATTATAGGAGAAATTATTATTTTCAAATTTAAATAATTAAATTTTCATCTATAATGAGCTAAATTATAAGAATGTATGACTTATATTTAGATAGTCAAATACTTGCCTCATAAAATATCTAAAAACGTTAAAATTATCTTAAAAAATAAATCAATCATATCGAGCTTATTATTAAATTTTAATTTATTAAATATACACTTAAAAGAATAATCCCTACTAATTTTAACAAATATGAAAGAAAACAAATTTGAGATTTTTAATGTAAAAGTTTGTAATTTCTTACCTTATTTGAAATTTTAATCCAATTATCTTAACAAATTTTGTTGTAAAAAACTAATCAAATAGTCAACTTTCTTAAATTAATAAGTAATTGTAAATTTAAAATAAATCAATTAATTTTTATTTTTAATTAAATTTTAAAATTTTCGATAAATAAGGGTAGTCTCTTTCAATCATAATTCAAAATTTTCAAATTTATTCAATTTTTAACTAACTTTTTGATATTTTAATGTCGATTAATCCTTTTAAATCTTAAATTTATTGTGTTATCGGTTTATTTTTTATTAGAATTTTAAAATATTACTTTACTCCTAACATAAAGGTTAATTCAGTCACGAGTTAAACAAGTTATTTTATTTAGATCAACTTGTTAGGAGAAAGAAAAGAGAAAAATGACAAAGAAAAACAAAAAGTCTTATCACAAAAGATTCACAGTTTCCCTGTACTTTTCAGATTTGGCTTTTCAGAGCACTCACATAATGAAAAGTCAAAAGTTAACAAAAAGAACAGCTGCCGACCATTAAGGGCTCTACAACTGTAAAACAATACCACAAACCAAAATCTTTGTGATTGCTTTTGTAGACTCCCACAGGACTCTACTCCATACTCATTAAAAATCAGTTTCAATCATGAAATAGTTGTAATCTCCTTAAAATAGACTGAAATCATTAACTTCACCGACTAATTTCTGATCATTTTTGGTGTTGGTGTAATGTGTTTGATTGCTGCCTAGCTCTGCCATGGAGTATTTGAAACTATTATAAATGAGATTGGCAACTATAAACAGTTTCTGCTTCCCCAACTTTTACGTCTGTATTTAGAATAGCAGCTCAAGCAAAAACCATGACAGGAACCTGAGTTTGTGACCTTATTAGTATCCCACTAGTCTACTTTTAAACCTCCACAGATGCAGCATATGAACGGGACTTTCACTGAATTCTTGTCGTTGTAAATTAAAACCTTGGCCACTTTCTTGTGAAGAAAAAGATGGGAATTGATCTTCCATTTTCGTCATGCCTAAAGTTTGGCTATACACTGAAACTGACTGGAAGGTATTTGGTGTTGGAACAACGAAAATGGTCATAAGTAGGAATGATACATTAATCAGAGAGTGCATTCCTACATATAGTTGAAACAAGTGTTCCTTTCTCTTTTAAGCTTAGCTCATGTTTTTCATGCCAGAAAAGGTAAAGTTTCAGTTAGCAGTAGGCGTTGAATAGTGACTACCACCTTAATCTGAACTCCAGTTATATCTGTATCTGCTGCAATTGTAGTTGTAACTTACAATTAAGGACATAGAACGTGATGATTCAACCTTTTAACGATTGTTTTTCTTTGTGTAATGAGTGAAATCGTCTAAATATAAAAATCACGTATTTCAAATAAAATATTTAACGAATTAACGGTACAAAATTAAGTGATAATTAAGTTGGATATACAAATCCCAATTTCGATTCGTGAGTTTCATGATGAAAGGCTATATTGACAATTTTTTGAAGTTTTGCCCATAACGATCAGCAGACACCAATCAATATGCCCCGTACAGTCGCTGAAATCTTACTGATCTTTCCCAGACCCATTTTCTAGTCCCTGAGCTTTTTCTTCCGTCAAATTCACATTTTATAATTGTTTGGCGTGATTAACATACCTAATAAAACAAATAATTGTTGACTAATTTGGCCGACTATACTTTTAATGTGTTTAACATCCCTAATAAGACAAATAATTGTTGACCAATTTGGCCAATCATACTTTCAATCTCTTGCCTATTTAAAGCCAGGAGATAAAGCAAGAGAAAGTATTGATACTAGCAGAATAAAAATAAAAACAGAGAAGTGGGTTGAGAAAAAAAATATTATGCATTTTTTATGGGTCTAGCATTTCTCTTTATAAATTTTTAATTTTTCAGTAATAAAATTCTTCTATTATAGTCCGTAGTTTTTATTCTGATTTAGGAGTTTTTCACATAAAATTTGTGTACTATTTTATCTTCAATATTTTTAGTTTCATTTTAGTTGTGACCTTATTCCGTCTAAGTCCTAATTGTTCCTAACAAGTGGTATCAAAGCCAGCCTTGAGTGTGTATATATGCTTATTGTATGCTCTGTGGTTGCCATCAAGAGTGGATCTTCCACATCAAAAGATAAGTTAGAATATTATTCACCTATCAAAGACATTATTTATAAAGCGATTGTGATAGAAGTAATGGCACCAAAGTATGACATTGAAAAATTCAACGGGAACAATTTCTCATTGTAAAAGCTGAAAATAAAGGCAATCTTGAGGAAAGATAATTGTCTGGCGGCCATTAGTTAACGGTTAGCTACAGTCACAGATGAAAAGTAGAACGAGATAGATGGGAATGCTGAAGCTAATCTTCACCTAGCTTTAGCTGATGGAGTATTATCCAACATAGAGGAAAAGAACACTGTGAAGGAAATATGGGATCACCTCACAAAATTATACGAGGCCAAATCACTCTACAACAAATTTTTTCTGAAGAGGAAACTATACACTTTACGTATGGCGGAATCCACTTTGGTGACAGAGCGCTTAAACACTTTGAATACTCTATTTTTGCAACTCACATCATTGGGACACACAATAACAATAAATGAACGTGCGGAACTTCTACTTCAAAGTTTACCAGATTCATATTATCAACTCATCATAAATTTAACAACCAATACAGACACTTTAGTCTTTGATGACATTGCAGCTACTATTCTAGAAAAAGAGAGTCAACGCAAGAGCAAAGAAGATAGGTTGGCAAGTTCGCAATAAGTGGAGGCCTTGATGGTGATGAGAGGTAGATCAATAGAACATGGTCAAAGTGGGAGTCACAATCATGGTAGATCAAAATTCAAGAGTAAAAAAAACTATAAATTCTACAATTGTGGCAAGAAAGGTCACTTGAAAAATGATTGCTGGAAGCTAAACAAGAAAGATCATGTTCCTCAAGGAAACATTTCAAGCACTTCAAATGATGAAAGCGCAATGGTTTGTGAAGCAGCAACAACTACTGGAGGAAAGAGAAGATTTGCTGATGTTTGACCGTTTGATCCAGTAGCTACTTTTCATATGACCTCTTGAAAAGAATGGTTTCATTAGTATGAATTTGTCTCTGGAGGATCTGTGTATAGTTGTAATGATCAAGTTCTTAAGATCATTAGTATTGGCACCATCAAGTTAAAGTTGTATGATGGTACAATTCAGACTATTGAAAAAATACGACATGTGGAGGGCTTGAAGAAGAATTTGTTATCTATAGGACAATTGGATGATCTCGGTTTCAAATTTGAGATTCAAAACAAGATCATGAAAGTGATTAAAAGAGTGTTGATATTTACGAAAGCAGAAAAGATTGTTGCAAATAAGTACATACTAAAGCGGGTAACTTTGCAAAAAGGAGAGGCATCCGTTATGGTGACTAGTCTAAATGACAAATCTGTAATGACGTGGCATAAAAAGCTTGGACATATGTCAGAACAAGGAATGAAGATACTTACAGAGAAGAATCTACTTCCAAGTCTTACAAAGGTTTCACTGCCCTTCTGTGAGCATTGGATTGTAAGAAAGTAGCATCGATTGAAATTCAACACATCAAAGTTTAAAAGCAAAGAAATTCTAGAATTGATTCACTCTGATGTATGACAAGCACCAATTCATCCCTAAGAAGAACAAATTTCTTTGTAACATTCATAGATGATTATTCCAGGAGATGTTGGGTATTTCCTATTAAGAGAAAAGCATATGTGTTTTCAGTCTTCAAATTTCACAAAGCATGGATGGAACTCGAATCTGGTAAGAAGATCATGTGTTTGCAGTTAGATAATGGAGGAGAATATACTAGTAAAGAATTTGATGAATTTTGCAAGCAAGATGGTATCAAAAGGCAGTTCACAAAGGCATACACTCTTCAACAAAATGGAGTAGCAGAGTAGATGAATAGAACGCTATTGGAAAGAACAAGAGTGATGTTGAGAATTACAAGCTTAGATAAAAAATTCTTGGTAGAAGCAGTCAATACCGCCTATTATATGGAGAATCAAGCTCCATCAACTGCAATTGAGTTAAAGACACTGATGGAGATATGGACTGGTAAACCAGTGAATTATTTTAACCTCCATATATTTGGAAATCCTGCCTATGTGATGTTCAATGCCTAAGAAACTACAAAGTTGGATCTAAAATCTAGAAGATGCATTTTCTTAGGGTATGTTGAAGGTGTGAAGAGGTATCGTCTGTAGGATCCTATTGCTCAAAAGATTGTTATCAGCAGGGATGTTATCTTCATGGAAGACAAGGATTAAGAGCAAGCAGAAAATGTTGGCACTATACAAGAGAATCTAGAAACTACAATAATACAGTGGATAGGGAAGTTGATCAAAATGATTCTTCTGAAGCTACGCCAGAGCATGAGGAGCAAGAACAAGTTGAATATGATGTTCCAGATATTCGGAGATCAACTCGCATAAGAACACTGAGCTGGCACTCAGACTATATTATGGAGGGCAATATTGCATACTGTCTTTTAACTGAGGATGGGAGGCTATCAACTCTTCAAGAAGCACTGAATAGTTTAGATTCATCTCAGTGGATGATAACAATGCAAGAAGAAATTGAAGCACTTCATAAGAATAAGGCATGGTCACATGGGAGCTGGTGTCGTTACCGCAAGGAAGAAAGCCTATTAGCAATAAATGAGTTTACAATATCAAATGAAGTGATAATGATCAAGTGAAGTGATATCGTGCTAGATTGGTAGTAAAAGGATATGCTTAGAAATAAGGTATTGATTTTAACGAAATATTTTCTCCTGTGATTCGACTCAATACAGTTCAAGTAGTTCTGGCAATGTGTGCTATATTTGACTTGTATCTTGAGCAGTTAGATGTGAAAATTGCATTTCTTCATAGAGATCTTGAAGAAGAAATTTATATGCTCCAACCAAAAGGTTTTAAAGAAAAAGGGAAAGAGAACTTGGTTTGTAGGTTAAACAAATCTCTGTATGGTTTAAAGCAGGGGCCTAGGTGTTGGTATAAAAGATTTAATTCCTTCATCATGAGCCTTGGATACAACAAATTGAATGCAGACCCTTGTGGATATTTTAAGAGATTTGAGAAAGATGATTTTATAATCTTGTTATTGTATATAGACGACACGTTGGTAGTAGGCCCCAACAATGATCGTATCAAAGAATTGAATGCCCAATTAGCTAGGGAATTTGAAATGAAGGACATGGGACCAACAACAAGATATGCAAATTCATCGAGACAAAAATAATAGGAAGATTTGGCTTTCTCAGAAGAATTATTGAAGAAGATCTTACAGCGATTCAACATGCAAGATTGTAAGTCAATTTATACCTCTCTTCCTGTTAATTTCAAGTTATCCCCAAGTATGAGTCCTAGCAATGAAGAAGAGAGAATGGAGATGTTTCGAGTACTTTATGCATCAACAGTGGGGAGCCTAATGTTCGCTATGATTTGTACAAGACCAGATATTGCACATGCAGTAGGAGTGGTTAGTCGATATATGGTGAGTCGTGATCGAGAACATTGAAATACAGTTAAGAGGATTCTCAGATATATCAAAGGAATCTCAGATGTTGCATTATGTTATGAAGAATTAGATTTTACTGTCAGATGATATGTTGATGCTGATTATGCAGGTGAACTTGATAAAAGTAAATCCACTACTAGATATGTGTTCACATTAGCTGGAGGGGCTGTGAACGGGGTTTCAGAACTACAGTTAGTTGTGGTTACGTCAACAACAGAAACAAAATTTGTAGCAGCTATACGAACCAATGAAGAAGCAGTGTGGTTGAAAATGTTGTTGAAAGAACTTGAGTTTAAACAAGAGAATATTACTCTGTATTGTGACAACCAAAGTACTTTGCATCTTGTAAAGAATCCACCATTTCATTCAAATAAAAAGTACATTCGAGTTTAGTATCACTTCGTTCGTGAGAAAGTGGAAGAAGGAACGGTGGACATGCAGAAAATTCATAAAATAGATAACCTGGTAGATTTTATAACAAAAGCAATCAATGTTGACAGGTTTATGTAGTGTCAATCCTGGTGCAGCCTGATAGAGACGTAAGAAACATGAAGCAACAAGGTAGAAAGAATTGTATGAAGATATGATTGATTCTCAATCAAATCTTCAAGTGAGAGAATTGTCAAACTTAGTTGTCGTGTTAGGCACCGAAAGCTAAAGCGAAACAAAAAATATTGAAAATAAAATAGATACACAGATTTTACGTGGAAACCTTTAATCAGGTTAAAAATCACGAGTAAGGATAGAAGAATTTAATACTGAAAAATTGGAGAATTACAAGGAGAAAAACTATAGGCAGGAGATAAAAAAAGAGAAAGCATCCATACGGGTAGAAAAAATTAAAAAGAGAGAGAAGTGGGGTGAGAAAAAAATATTTTGTATTTTTATGTGGGTTTAATTTTTCTCCTTGTAATTCTCCAATTTTTTGGCATTAAAATTCTTTTATCCTTACCTTTACTTTTTACTTTAATTTAAGAATTTTTCACGTAAAATCTGTATCTATTTTGTTTTTAATATTTTTAGTTTCATTTTACCTAAGACCTTATTTTGTCGATGTCCTAATTTTTCCTGACAATAATAAGATTGAATCACTGGCTCTGTGACATGTATCATAGATGTTTAATCATCTCCTATATTGTTATTCTATGCGAACTTGTGTGCTCCCAAAGAGAGACAGTTGTGTTTCTGTGCAACTGTTTTAATGAAAATAGCTATATATATATATATATATATATATAGGTGGAACTTATTATTGCGTGTGTGTTGAAAAAATTATCGAGTGACTAATAATTTATAAATTATGTAATTTTTTACTTTTAATCAACCGTAATCATCAATTTTTTGTCAATCTTAAAATAAATTTTAGTCGTTTTGACCGCTTAAACCATTCGGCTAAAACAATTTATTGAAAGGAATTGGAAATAAATATGTAATTTAATCATAGGATTTTTATACTCATGTATACACATAAAAAGCTTTAAAAAAAACAAAAGGGGTTATAAGCATAAACAAGGCATTTCATTCACGCTTCTTACAAGTGACTCAAGTAGATTTAGCCAACTTGCTAAAAATTCCTAAACACTCAAGTCTTGACTTTGAATTCCATGAACATCGCTTAATTTTAGGTCATCAATTAACTAGCAAAATACTTCATTGTACCTCGTTATCGAACCTAGTAAATCGTGCTAATCGGTAAAGAATGTTGGAAAGCTTGCATCTTTCACCAGGATTTGAACTTGAACATGTGCACCTGCACCTGTTCCTGTCATTGAGCTTCGAGAGAAAACCTGTACCTGCATGCAATATACCTGTCAAGTAAGGGCCCTTATGAGCTATCCACAGAGAAAAGTTTCAAGCTGACAACTTTCTAATGCCATGGGAGAGACTAAGATTGTCCTGAATTTGTAGTGGGAACTTGGGAAAATCCCTCGTGCTAACAACTCATCAGTTTGCCTTTATGCAAGTTAGCGTTGAAACTTGAGAACCCAAGACTTGGATTCACACTTGCTGCTGTCTACTTAAGCAAAAGAAAATGTTAATGCATGGGTCCTAAAGATCTACGTGAAATGGAAAACTAATAATGGAGCTGGTGGGGTCTGAAATTTTGATGACCACGTTACAGCTGCGATCCTGCTTTTGTGTGTCTGCTTATCACAACTTGGAGTCGTTCTGCTTATCTTGCATAGTTCATAATTCAAGTCTGTCCACACAAGCTTCGACTAATTTAGATTGATTACAGTTTGCTGAGACATAACTCATAAGTTTCTTTCACGCTACAGAGAATTAGACATAGAGTGGGTCTAGATTATTTTATTACGGTTCATCTGATCTGAGCTCCATGAAAAAAGCTGAAATTTTTTTCTTGTAGATTAAAAAGTCTCTTGATTTTCAAAATTCTTGAAAAAAATCAATCTAATTTTTAATTTTGGAAAAAATATTCTCGTAAATTTTGGTTAAAAATATCGATAGAACATATATAATATGATCATTAAATGTAAACTGATCACATGTTGTTTATATAACGATTCAACTTAGCTCTTAAAGTTGAATAAAATTAATTAAATTTGACAAAAACTATTAATTTAATTCAAATTTAATTAATTTGATACAAGTTTAAGAGCTGAGTAAGGTTTAGTAACGTATGATAATCAATCGAATAAAACAAATAGAGCCCAGTGTCGGCCCTAGGCAGGGGCGGGCAGGGCACCTGCCCAAGGCCCACCATAAAATGCCACAAAAAAGGGCTTATAAGTGTATAACTTTTTTTTTGAAAATTTCAATATTAAAAGCGAGAGTAAATATTGTAGTATTGTAGCTTTAGGTAGCATTAAATAGTCATCAATGTATATGTAATAAATGGCCATCAACGTAAACGTAGTAATAAATGTATAGAATATTGGTGGAGTAATTAAGTTAACGATAACTTTGAAGTTAACATTAACTTATTATACTTATAAATAGTTTTGAAGTATTTAGGTGTATTTTTAGTCTTTAATTTTTTTATTTTCATCAATATAATCATCCAAAGTACTTCAACTCAAAAATTGACAACAAATTTTTTTTACGATTTTGTCTTCCAAATTTTGAATGTAATTTAAAGGTAAAATTTTTAATTTTTAATGTATTTTTAGCTTATTAAATATTTGAATATGTTATAATTAATTTGAATTTTGTCATCAACGTGGACATTATATTAGCATTTTAAATCATAACATTAATGTTAAATGATATTGTATTTATTTGTGTTTCTCCTTTTTTATTTTTAGATTACTTATTATTTATAAAAATAATTAAATA
>JAOTAY010000191.1:2008169-2057633 GCA_025629805.1 Erythroxylum baracoense | reverse complement strand
TCCCAATTTTTGTAACAATTTTATGTAAAAACTTATAAGAGTTACAAATTTTCTTACCCCAAACCAATTTAAATGTACTCTAAGCATATTATGCTTTGTGGTTTTACGTTTGGTTTTTATGAATAATTTGAATCACATATCCATAAGCTGCTTACTCCACAAATAGCTTTAACAACCTATGCCGGTTGTTGAATTTACGTCTTACGTCATTTCAAAGGTTGCACATGTTCATGTCCCTGAAAAAACAATCAACCCAGGTCTAAACAATACTCTCCTTTTAATGCCAGTCATGAAGGACGCTCGCCAGCCACCGAATCTCGCATGTGCACCGCCGGTTCCTCCTGACTTTGTCCTTAGTTTAGCTTTCCGTAAAGAAAATTTATTACTAAAATATGCCAGCCTGAGCCGGACCCTCCACAATTACCGATGACAAGGACCGGCTTTGTCCGGTATCTTTCTTGTCTCGAGAATCCGAAAATATAATTATATACGTTTAAAATACCCTGGAATATCTAGTTAGGAGCCCCAAGATCTCGTGCTTTGTCTTTAACCCTAGACAGCATCATATTTAGATTAATGGGTTACTTTCTTTTTTCTCGGTTGAGATCCTAAACTATGGTTTGTTTATGACTATTCCGAGACAAGTACATCTCAGTGCTTCGTAACAGCCGATCCTAGGATTATTCTCTCCTCCAACAGCTTCAAATTTCGATACCCTTTTCACTAAATTAAACTAAACGAACATATTGGTTTTATTAAAACCAGTACGTGCTCATCATTAAGTATCTAGGTCTCTTTCTGTTCGGAAGAGACAAGGAAGACACAAACAAAGAGTACCGTCGAGCTCTGTACTACAACAGTAGAGATAACTTTCCTAGTCCTTCAAAATTGACCTCAACTTAAAACCAAATATAAGTACATAAAAATAATATAAGGTCGAGTCTAATCTAGTAAATTAATGATAAATTTCTCCACGAAAAGAAAAAAATTAAGGGGTCAGGTTGGGTTTAATCGGGAAATGATCTCGCCGGTGGCGTGCGGTGGAGGCAGGAGGACTTGAGCGGTGGCTTTTTCTCTTTGTAATTTTTTCTGAAATGAAATTCCATGGCAGTACTTGACCGAAAACGTTTGCTATCTGATGTGGGCCCACGACGGATCCAACACAAGATAGGCCCAAAGAGCCAGGACATATGGGCCCATTCAGAGCAATCCTTGACCGCCTTCTCCTTTCGAGTTTCGACACAACTCCAATAAATATAAATTTTCTAATATTTTAAAATTAGAATCTTATACTCAAGTTTAGTTAAATCTAATTTTATCTGCTAATTTTATATGACTAATAATAAAAATACTTAAATTTTATATTAAATTTAAGTATTTTTATTAGATTGATACATGAGTTAATTCAAACTTATTTCAATTTGAGACCCAACTTTTTCAAGTAAAACAATATTACTTTGACCAAGGTCGTGGCAATTTACGTTTGGACTCAATTGAAAAAAAAACCTTGTTTAACATATTTATTTTTTAAAAATTATTTTCCAAAAATTAACGAGACCTACACATAGTTATTCCTACTTTTTCATGACCAGTATTAAAAGATTAAAGATACAAAATTTTCATATTGTTTAATTTTTCATATTTTATTAAATGGATACATAAACTTTTTCTTGTTAATTTTATTAAAAATCTATTTAAAAGGTAAATTTTGAAGGTTAAATACACTAAAAAATTATATTAAAAATCTATGTAAATCTTTAGATCTAATTTTTTAAAATTATTCATGTAACATTTGCACGTGAGTCTATAAAAAATAACCTCTTTATTAGGTAGGAGTAAAACTGCGTATTATCAGACTTCTCCATATCCCGAATGTTAATGAAGATTGATGATATTGTTGTTAAATACACTGAAAATTTATAATTTAACTTTTTTTCAAAATTAGATATCTTGTTTTAAAAAATATGACTTATTATTTATGGTATTATTTAAAAATCACATAATAATATTTTTTATATTTCGTTATTCTTTGTCTGTTTTTAAAATTTTAAAATTAAGTAAGATTAAAATTTTTAAACTTCAATACAATGTCATTCTAGATAAAATCAAAATTTTGATAAATTCAATCGAATCGAATATAATTTAACCTCATAATTAAAAAAAATATAATTTTAATTTCAGATTACCAACCGTAAAAAACTTTAAATCAAATTGAAAAATCCCAAGTCCGACTCAACACGGCATATTATGAATCCTAACTCCAAGACATAAATGACATTCCATTGTTTTTTTGAAGGGGGAAGAAGAAGAAGAAGGAAATATCATTCTCAGTGCACAGATCCCAAAAGCATCTTCCTCTTTTGACGTACATCTTTCAAAAGTGTGTGTATAAAGCAACCCATTGCTTTGTTGGGGCATTGGGGCTCAGAGCTTTGCTTTAGCCATAACCGAAGCTTTTCCGAGTCTCGGCTTTAGCCGCTTCTTTCTTTATACATACGATCCAGTCATATATGTGTAAATATATATATATATTGTAAGTTACCTTTTGAAGTTATTAATTTGTTTTTTTTTTGTTACACCTTTTGAAGTTATTAATATGTAAATTGATCTTAATCTTTTAGGCGTAAAAGAAATAAATTTTCTTCTACTTTATGAAAATTTATAAAATGTTCTTAATCTTTCAAATTATTTAATTTTTAATTTTTAATTTTTATTGAAGAACATTCTACCCAGTTAAAAAAATTTAAATTATGCATAATATAAGTAATGTATGTAAATTAATTAAATGTCACTGATATGCAATATTTTAAAAATTGAACTGATTTAGCTAATTTAACAGTAAAAATTTTGAACTAAACAACTTTTTGGTTCAGTTTATAATTTTTTAGTTTAATTTAGTTAAAGTTTTTGTCAAATTTTGATTAATTTATAAATTAATCAGTTTTTATAAACTAAAATAAATTGACTAACGTTTATTTAATAGTTTTTTTAAATTAAACTTTAAAATTTTTGATAAATAAAGACAGTTTTCTTCAATTATTTTTTAAATTCTTTAACTTTATTCAATTTTTAACCGATTAAATCTTTTAGACCTTACACTTCTTGTTTTATCAGTTTAACTTTCAGTTTAGTTTCTAAAACATTGTCAATATGATAATTTAACTCAACTCTTAAATCAATTTAAATTAATAATTTAATTAATTTGAATTAAAATCAATTAGTTCGATTCGGGTTTAAGAGATGGAATGAATCGCAATTGGTACAAGATTCATTGTTATTTTTTTACAGAAATATGAGAAAAGAGTTTTTTTAAAAAAACTTAAAATTAAAGGACATTATTTCGAGATTTTTTAAATGTTTTTTGAAACCATTTTTTTCTTTTTTTACTTCCAATTTTAAAGATTCAATAACAAATGCTAAATTATTATAAATTCATCAAAAAAATTTGAACTTAGATATGTATATACAGAAGGTGTTGTGGTGATAACAAATAATAAGGGTCTCAATGGGCTCGGCCGGATAAGAGAACAGGCCATGAATGGCCTAGCTCGTCACTTATTTTTTAAGTAAAAATTTTTTAAAACGACGTTGTTTTGAAAATAATAAGATAGCTCATAACCCACTTGTGACCTAATTAACTCAGGGTAAAAGTGAGCCAGACGGGCTGAGCTAAATTTATCATCCCTAACAAAAAAAGCATATTCATGTAGATAAAGTGAATACGAACACATTTGAATATCTTGAACGAGGAAGAAGAAACCGATACAGAACTTGTAAGCTCTACCTAATAAAGAAACATAGCTTTTGGAGTCCTAGGTTGGGTCCAAAAACTTTCAATGGTTATCTAAACCATGAACATGAAAATCCAAAAGTGATGCAGAAAAAACACTGCAAGTTGCAAGCCATCCAAACCTATCCATTATCGCATAGTATATGGTCTAATGTTTGAAATATGTGACAGTTGTGATGGCCCACCTACGTAAGCAAGTACAAAGATGCTTTGCCTTTTCATAATGTTGATTAAAGCTATAAAAAACATGTCGGAGTTGGACCAATGTTTTGTATTATTTTTAAGGATTAATGTGTACTAAATATAGCTCATGTCAAAACATTTGTTTTTGATAATGTGGTTGATAAATAGACATTTACGTGACATTCGTTGGATATTTCACATACGAAAAATAACATTTTGATCTAAATTAGACAAAATTTAAAATTTATTATTAAATTGAATTTTTAAAAATTTTAATATTAAATTAAATAACTTTAAAAATTAGTTATTGTTTAATTTATTATCCCAATATTTTAAATTATGCGAACTAAAATTCATTTCGAAACTTAAAAAACTTTTTACTACTCAAATTAAATAATTAGTGGTAAGTTGTAATTTAAACTTAGTTGGACCAACTGATACACAAGGAAGCCCAACCCACGTCTCATAAGGTCCAGCTTCATCTACATTAACGTTAAGACTAAACCTTAGATCCCACCATACGTGGATTAGCTCCGAAGCCTTTGGAGTGGATATGGCTACTCGTGTCTCGTGTCGGTTAGAAATCTGATGTTTTTTTTTTAAAAAATCATTCATCAACTAAAAAAATTCCAAACACTCGTAAATCGTAATCGTATCTAGAGATAAGGATATGGTTTAAATCCAATCGGATTTGAAGTTGGTAGAATTAATAAATAATTAAAAAATTCATCAGATTTGATCGGTTCAACCGTAAAAATTTTAAACTATCTAACTTTTCGGTTCAGTTTGTTTTAATAATTCTTGTTGTTAAAAAACTGATCAATTTATTAATTAATCGATCAATTTTTGTAAATATATAAGTTATTATAAACTAAAATAATTTAATTAATTTTTATTTAATAATTTTTTTCAATTAAATTTTAAATTCTTTAAGCATATATCAAAATTTTTAATTTTATTTTATCTTTAACTTATTTTACGAAGATTTAATATCGGTTGAATCTTTTAAACCTTAAATTTTTTAACTTATCGGTTTAATTTTTGATTTAATTCTTAATTTATTAGAATTAATTTGAGTTAATCAATTTTTTCATTTCAAATCATACTTGGACGTAGACGTGATGGGAATTTGGACTTATATATAATAAAATTCAACAAAGTAACGCTACTTCTCAACTACCTTTCTCACTTCTCAACCGTGGTTCTTTCTTCTTTGTCTTCTTTCGTCTCGAGTTGCTGGATGAACAAGTAGTCAACTCCGTAGCAGTAATGGATGGATGAAAGAATCAGGCACACTTTGCTGTGATGGACAGTCATATTCGCTTACATGACTGTAAAACCTCTTTCTACAATATTCAACCTGCTCTTTATCACTTTTGCTTGCATAGCGGAGATAGGTGAAGTATACGTCAAGTTTTTGTCAATCGTAAACACCTACATATACTCCATACCGATTTTTAAAAATTAATCAGTTAAAATAGAAAATTTAAAGTTAAAAAGATTAAATCGATATTAAGTTTTTATAAAATAGGTTAAAAATGAGTAAAATTGAGGAGTTTAGAAAATAAATAAAAATATCCTTAATTATAAAAAATTTAAAGTTTAATTAAAAACTATTAAATAAAAATTAATTAGTTTACTTTTGTTTATAAAAATTGACAGATTGATTAATAAAATGGTTAGTTTTTAATAAAAAATGATTAAACTAAATTAAACTACAAAATTAGTTGGTTAAAAGTTTTAATTGTTAAATCAGTTGACCTTTAATTTTTAAAACAATGAAATTAACTTCAGTGTAACAACTTTCAATACTTCTAATGTTCAAAAAAGATTCTTTATTATGCATATAGAAAATAAAGCAATGCATAAATAAGAATTTATTTTGGGAGAGGTCAAGTTGGTAGAGTAGGAGACATAAGATCAAAAGGTTATGTGTTCGAATCTTCCTTATTTACATTCTTTTGATCGAGTCTATTGTATAGGGCTTGCCTAATGTGTAGGGATGTTAATGGGCCACAGGCCTCAGTGACGCCGGCTTGCGGGCCGGTCTGTGGCCCACGCTGGTCTGGACGGGCAGAGGGCTGGGGCGAGCCGGGTCGAAATTGACATTCCTAATAATACGAAATATTTTGTTGACATGATTTGCAGGCTATTGCGTCAATTCGAAGATTTACTTATTACGCATCTAAAAAATAATAATTACGGTTCCTTCGTTTCAAAATAAAAAATAAAAAAGGTGATACACAAGCCTCGAGTTTGATTCAAAAATTTATATTTAAATTTTGAATTAAGATTGACTGATTTTTTAATAGATTTAAAAAATATTATTTTATTTTAAAAACGCCATTTTATTTAAAATTTTTAAAATTTAAGTTAGGTCGAATCGGATAATCCGAACCTAATTCAAGTTTGCCAATTTCAGACGGAGTCCAGTTGGACGAAAATTATCATCCCTAATCACACGCTTGCTTGCTTGTCACATGAGAAGAGTGCACATATCTAAAAGTAAGTAACAGACAAGATCTTCGTACGAAAACAAACAAATTCTTTAATACTAAAGACAAGTTAACGTACCAAACATGCAACCTTTATTCTAATCTTGCAAAACGTTGACAAATTCGTCCTCTCTCACAGATCGACGGTTCTCGATCAACATGAATGGACGGTGATGACTGAGTCCCACCATTTCGCTAATCTTGGTCGTCTGTTTAGCCAACATCCCCTCTTGACCGCAATTGTCCCACACCACATTAATTGTTTCAACTAAATCAATTTAATAGCTCCAAGATAGAACACTAATAATTGTGTAAGAATCCTTACCTCTCAGGATAGGGGACGAGATCCTCTGTACTTACTACTTTATACTAATTTCGTTATAGATGAGATCGCGTGGAACAGAATTATATAGAATAGTAGGTACAGAAGATCTGGTTCCTTACGACAGTATAAAATTGATATTGATTAGGTTTTGGTTTTAAATTTTATGATTATTAAGAATTTACTAATTATATTTTTGTTGTATATTTTCAATTAATTTATTAAATATCTTTTAAAAAATACAGAATTTATGAATTCGTTATGAATTAACGTGGATAATTAATGATGAAATTAATTTCTAACTTTTTAATTTGATTTGCTTTAATAATCTTTTTCTTATTAAAAACTGACCAATTTATTAATTATCTAACCAATTTTAATAAATTAATTAGTTTTATAAACTAAAAAAATTAACTTTTGTTTAATGGCCTTTTTCTTCAATTAAACTTTGATTTTCTTGATACATAAGGTTAATATCCTTTTTGAAATCCTATTTGAAATTCTTCAAATTTATTTATAAGAATTTTATATTGATTAAACTTTTAAACTTTAATTTTTTATATTATCGATTTAATTTACCTTCCAATTTTTTAAATATTGGTTAATACATTTCAGAAAAATAAAATTGAGTGTCAATATTTAATTTCTAACAAATTTGGTTGATGTCTTCTAAGAAATGTTTAAAATTTCTAAGTTAAGATATCAAATATTCAATCGTGATGAGAATTATAACTTATTTGAAATAGAACTATTAACTAAAAGTGTAAACATTAATATCTAAAAGTATAATTAGAATTGAATTTATTATGAATTGCTAATTCTTATAAATAATTTGTTTATGGTAACTTATTTAATATATATTTAAAAATATTAATTTTAAAATTTTAAAAAATAGAAAAATCTAGATAGTATGCATTCAATAGAATTTTATGTGATGAAGGGTCCAAGAAGAAACCCTCGTGCGGCTGACTTTTCAGTATTCATATCCCCACGTGTGGCTCGAGATAAAAAGGTTGATAATAATAAATAAATAAATAAACAGCATTTATTCTTTTTTTGCAACCCCCACGTGCACTCTTTGACGCGTAAACTAGTTCCCATGTTATGGTGGGCCCTATGTCTTCCAAATATTTTAACTGTCCACGCACGCAATCAATGAAAACTTGGAAGACTCGTTAGTGTCACAGCGCTACGCTGTCAACTTTCAACACTTTACGTCCACGTTTCGAATAATGAAAGACCGTGTTCGGCCGTGATTCGCAGTCCTTGCGTCACCCACGCTGTGGTTGTAGCTTTGCTTCCTATTTTTCAGGGGAACTTCTTGGAACTAACGTGTTTGTGTTTTTTTATATGTATATAAACGAGAGAAGAACGTGTAGAGACTAACATAGCAGGAAGTGTTTTTGGATTAGCTTGATAAAATCGTAGAAGAGATCAGATTAGATGGGGTGGTCGGAGACGGAGCCAGCTTGTCGGAAGCACCCAAACGATGACCAAGGACAAGGGATATGCCCGTCGTGTTTAAGGGAGAAGCTGTCGCAGCTGTACTTGATTCCACCCCTCACGAAACCTGCAATGGTCGCGCCGTCATGCTCGTCGTTGACTTCTTTCTCCTCCTCTTCATCTTCTAATCAGCAGGGATCTTCGCCACCGCCGTCGAGGCGCCGCTGGCATCAACGGAACGCGTCGCAGACGGTGAGATGCGGAAGTTTTAAGATCGTCGGAGAGGGGTTGAAGAAGAGCAGATCGATGGCTGTTGTTGTGTCGAGAGGCGCAGAGGGAGAGGTGAAGAGTGAGAAGAAGAGAAAAGGGTTTTGGTCCAGGTTGCTTCATTTGAAGGGGAACAAGGAGAGTGTTGCTTTGGCTACCAAACAGATGTAGAACTAGAAAACAAGAAATGGTTTCTATAGATTTGGAAAAGAAAATAAGTTGTGTATAGTATAGCTATAAGTTTACCAGTTGAAATGGATTCAATTTGTTTCGTACTAGGATGTGAATCCTTACCTCAATTAGGTTGTTTTGATCGTTGCTCATGTAGATTTTGGATTTGGTTAATGTAAGTTTTATTCCTCCTTCCATACTTACACCATATTGGAAGAACACAACAGGCAGAGTTCGTGTACTTTTCAACCATATTTTGCAATCAAACATCCCAACTTAGCATCACAAGTTCTAATTACAATCCTAAACTTCTTAACAATTGCTTAGCATATTACACCATGATGGATCACTCAAATCACATAGAAATAAAGAGCTGAGATTGAACTTGCTTTGGAAGAGAAACAATGGATGTACCAAAATAAAGAGTCAACCTAGTTAATTACTTGGTAGTAACGATATGTTCCAAAAGTCCGGCGGAGTCATGATCGTAAATTCACATAGAAAGAGACATGCGCCAGTTTTTTTGACAAAAGCAAGGGCTAGGAAAAATGTATTCCAACTATCACCATCATACAAGTTTAGTCGAAAGAACTTTTGAACGTTACAACTGAAGTCACTAAACTCAACTTTTACAGATTGCTACTCGTCACTTTGTAAATATGAAGCTGGCTCTTTTTGTCTTTTTCTCTATGCATCATCTCGATTTTTTGGATTGCTGATGCACCTTCAACGCTACCTCCGTGTCGCAGAATTGTTAGGACAATTTTCTCCTTTCTTATTATATGAACAATTATTAATTGAATCTTTCAATTTTTTAATAATTTATCAATTAAGTTACGTAATTTGATCTAGATAAGAGAAATAAAATGATTCAATAAATGATCTAAATTAATAAATCAAAATTTAAGAAAAAATATATCTCAATTAGTATAGACCAGACCCATATCAGACTTGTGATGGAGATGCTTGATATGAATGTCATATATAAAAGTTAAGGCCTCTTGTAGTTGCTCATATCATTCGTAAGCATACGAATCTTCTGACCTGTTAAGAGCGCTTAAGTATTGAGAAAACTGTAGAAAGACGTTAATCACGTGTCGATGAACGATTTTCATGAAAGTCTCAGAAGATTGGAGCTTATTTTGGTCGCAAAAATCACTTCAGAAGTCAAGATGAAATCGAAATCAGTAATTACGCATTTCTTTCGTTTCCAACAACCCGATCACATAACATAGAACGTATTCTGGATCGTTTATGAAAGGGTTAAAAACAAAAGAAATATGAAATACCTGATTTTAGTTTCATCTTGAATTCCAAAATAATTTTCGTGGCCAAAACGAACTTTAATCTCAAGACCTTCACCGCACTGTTCACCAACACGTGATTAACTTCTTTCTACAATTTTCTCAATACATAAACGCTCTTGGGTCAAAAGATCTATATGCTTACGAATGATATGAGCAACTGTAAGAGACCTTAACCTTTATATATAACATTCATATCAAACTTTCCCATCACAAGCCTTATATAAATCCGGTCCACATTAATCGAGAACTATTTTCTTCCTAAATTTCTACCAATTGATTTAAATTATTTATTGGACCACTTTATTATTTTTATTTGAATCAAATAATGTAACTTAATTGATAAATTATTAAAAAATCAAAAAATAGAATTAAATACAATTAATAGTTATCCATATAATAAGAAAGGACAAAATTATCTAACAGGGACATCCTGCTTCGGCTGAAAATCGTCTGGTGTTATGAGCTGGGTGTTCGTCCCATATCTGTACATGCATATATCAGTTTCTACAACAGGCAGGCTTGGCAAAATCTACATTATCTGGCTGGTCTTGGAATATGAACTCCCGTCTTAGTTCTATCTTCGTCCTCGTCATTAGGATTTCCATGATCGATAGTGGGTTGTTTCAATCTCTGGAATATCTCATCATGCGATTCAGAAGATGGATTACAGGAAGCAAGTTTAGTTCCTGGAGCTTGTCCAAGAGGAAGAAACTTTTTAGCACCTATATTTGCTTTAAAATTCTGGAAGCCGTTATTCATTGATTCCCACTTTGAGGCCCAAACCAGTGGATGAACCTCCTATTAAATTATTAGAATTTGAGTCACCACCTTCTACTCTGTTCTCTTATGGCAGCATACTTATTGCTCGTAGCTTCTCAGCTCGAGCCATATCTTCGACCAATTTCCTCCTTGACAGGCTGTGATAGACTTCATCAATGGTGACTAATCTGCTTGTAGCTTTCATTTCAAGGGCAGTTTTATCCTGAGAGTTGCACCTCAGAGTTAGAAAGCAAGGAATAAGAAAGGTAAAAAGGGGCACTTATTGCACAATTAATGGAACCCATAATTCAATAAAATGTCAAGCAAAATATAATCATGACAATAAGTTAATGACATTATTGTCTAAAATTATGTATACGTACTCTGCTATCGGTGCCAGACTCGATATCCACTGTGTCGAAGTGTCTCGTCAGTGGAATGACACGCTCACCAACTTTTTGCCCTTGTTCTAGCCATGATCGTTCTAGAACAATGTACACAAGAAAATCATATCAAGAAAAACGTTGATGATAAAATAAGTTTCAGGTGTACTCTGAAAATAGTGTTTTGACAGCGCAATGTCTACTAGGCAGTGAAAGGAGGAACATATTCCTAAAACACTGCCTTTTTGTAGAATAATTATTCCCGAAGAATCAAAACCATCAGTATCATCAGCTTCCGTTTGGAACTTAAATCTCTTCCAGCTCCCAAAGAAACCAATTACACGGTTATAGAAATTGCTTGCTACCAATAGGGTGTAGATAACCATGATAAGTGGATAGATTCTGTTGAACCCGTCTCCAAAGAAAGAGACAGCATCGTCGATTTTCCCCATGTGCTGCAAGCAGTGTAGTAATGAATCCAAAAGAAAATGAAAACTGGAGACTAACTTTTCATAGGGGAAAAGAGTAAACAGATAACTTTTACTGATAGAAATTAGTGAACTCTTCAGGAGTGAGGCAAGATAAAAAGAGAGAAAAATGAAGCTCAATTAACAGATGATGAATAGGATTAAGTGTACATGACCAAAGAGGAAAGTTGATCACAAAATGAGGTGCTAAAACAGAGTAAGAAAAGGAAAGAAAGGAAAACCATCCAGAAGGACATTGGCATCCTTTCCAGCCTTACACCTAATATTCTACACTAACACTTTTAGATTACACAGAACATAACAGCTTCTGAGAGTACCAAGCAAGATAAGAATTGGTCCTAAACTCAAGACAAGTAATTTATCTTTTCAAAGGCAATGATTTCTTCGAATGAAAAAATGAACATTATGTGATCATGTATTGCACTTTTAAACCTATAAAAGCAAATACATATCCATACATGTCAAAGTAGTTTGGGTGTGAATGAAAAAGACGGATAAATTATTCAAGCCACTGAAATACAATCAGAGCATTTCCACAAGTTTAGGCGCTAGGGGAACAAGATCAAGGAATGCTATTTATGACACCTGCAATGTAATGCCAACAATTTCAAGTAACAAATTCAAAATTATTCAATCACTGTCTCTTGTAATTAATGTACAGAAATAAGCTAACTGACAGGAGAATTACCTTTTCCAAAATAGTTCTCTTAGTCCCAAGATTAATAAGGTTGGAGAAAATTGTAGGAAATTGGAGAAGCATATCGAGCAACCATCCTGAATGAAATAAAATTTGACATAAATATTGTTTCAGTTCTGTAACAGGATTGGTAGAAGTTGGGGGGGAAAATACTTACGAGCATATCATAAGCAAGCTAACTGACCTTGTCTGCCTTGGTGTTAATGAGTAAAACATCAGCATCCCAACTTTGAATAAGGAGTATTAGGTGCAAATGCACATATACATCAAAGGAACAAAAGCTAACACCTGCAGGCCATGTTAAATAAATGTAGTAAGTAATAGCATGCCATTAAAAAAAATATTCACAAGAAATAATGCAGAAATCTCAAATAACAACTAAAACCTGCAAAAAGAAAATTTACCTGCACTAACACCTCTCGTCTTCCTGCAGAATTTATAAGTATGAGAAAGAGACAGATCGATTCCACTTGGTAGTAACGTTGCCTCTGCAAGAAGAATTGCAGCAGACATGCTAGCTAGTAAGATAGCCAAGAGCTTTTCAAGTTGCTTTCTTAGAATGCATCGCCAGAAAAATTCTGCAAAAAGCAATCACCATTACATCCATTAGAATAGGCCAGACAACTTTTAGAATAAGCATGAGTTGCCTTCTTAGATTGCATCGGCAGAAATTTCTGCAAAAAGCGATTACCATTATAACTATCAGAATAGACCAGACAACTCTTTAACCATTTCATAGTAACCTAAAAACCAACAAACAACAGTTAGGAAGATAATCAGAGTAACGATGTCATCATGTGTCATACCTTTGCTTAAGATTCAACCAACCAATCAGAACAAGTATATCACCTTCAAAAGAAAAAGTCTTTTGTTTCATAAGTACAAAAGGCAAGTTATTTTGTAATTTAAACAGACGAGCGAGAACTCGGAGATAAAAAAGTTGAAGACAACAGAAAGAAATTGAAAGCAACTGACGCGCAAATCTTTTTCTAAAGCAAAGATTTAAAGGAGACAAATGTGTTTCCAAGATCTGGTCATTACCAGTTGTGTCCAAAAGAGATCCAAATTTTCCATTCCAAGCAGGCCTGAAGCTTGAAATATTTCCTGACATAGTTGAAGGGTGCATGGTAAGGTTGAGAGAAAAACTTCCAACATATAAGAAAAAATCTACAACATAATTAGGAGCAAACCATCCAGTTGAACTTCCATGTTCATAACTTTTAATTGTATCTTCCAGTTCAAGGGCTTCAGAGACATATGATATATACTCACTGCAAAACAGAAAGTGCAGCAGATAAATGAATCAAATTGTGAACCCTGTAATGAACAAAATCGAGAGCCTTGTGGTAGTCTCCAGAAATGTGGCTATCATGCAAAGAAAAGAAAAGGGAAATTATTGAGGGTTGGTTGAAATATCATTCACTAATGAATCGACCATGTGACATACCACCATTAACCAAAAGTTAAATGCAGGTCATGTGACACTTCAATGAAGAAGGTAAAGAAAAGTGCAATACGGACTTGCAAACAACAAAAGTTGAAAGGGATAAATACACAAACGTGTCAGAAAGGAGAACCAGTGGCCAGTGTTAAGCACAATAAAGGATATTACTTGGCAAGGAACAAAAAGTAACAGATAAATTGCCACAAGAACAAAGAAAACAAAATGTTCGGTATTGATCATTAAACACAAACTAAAGAAGCATATCATAAACATTGCATCAATAAATTACATATGCAGACACTTGAAACTACGACTTCATCTGCCGTAGTAGCTCACATCTCTGTAAAGCAAATGCACATACAAGTCCATGTACTTCTTCCTTTTCTCAAGTGAAAGAGATACATGAAAACCTGCTTCCACATCTACAAATACAGTAGTAAAAACCTATCATAGACATCCAAATCAATGAATGTCTTCAGAGTTCATGACCTAAGAAGTACTATCCCGTTGACAGCATAACAACATAGGCATAGAATAACTTGATGTTGCAAAAGATGCACGCTGCCATTATGGATTGAAAACCGTTATGGCTAATGTGGAGACAGCCAGTATACAATGACCAGTGCAAAATATTTAACATTTGCTGATAGGAGAATACATATGTTAAGAACAAATTATAAACCTCGGAAGCTAGCATTTGGCATACCTTTTATAACGATAATACTGCTCTCTAGAACATCGAAGATTACGTCCTAATGATGCCATTGATTTTTCATCTGCATCATAGTCCATATCATTTTCTCCCAATTGGCCACCTTGTGGTTCAAATGAGGGATCTTGCCTCAACTGTGAGTTTAAAAGGAATTAAAAAGAGCATCTCACCAGTAGAAATCCCATACAGAAAGAAAGAGATAAAGGCATGGAGAAGAAGTAGGAGCATGGTCCATTTCAGTCAGCATATTGTCAATAACATCCATGTAATGCCTTAAGGGATCACGCTTGGACATCTGATTTGATGTTGGTTGAGCAATCTTTTGAAGTAAACAAACATCGAGTCACGTGTAAGTAAGCAATTGCTACTGATAGAATAACATTGCACACAGCTATAATAGGCATTTCAAGCATCTGTGACTGAAGATGAGCGTCAAATTTTTAAAAAATAAAACATATTGGTGATCACTTATCCAGTAATTAAACTAGGATCCATGTAGCAAAACATGAATGTCAATAACTCAACTTACTTGTTTTAAGCAAGACATAGACTAACTTTAATGGAGCTAGTGACAATTGCGAAGTACGTTCAAGTACAGGACTCAAATTTTGGTGATTTGGGCTTTGGGCTTCTAGGGCACCCCTGATATCAAACTTGACAGTAGACCATGCGTGTTAGAACATCCAATAATTCCTTTCAGAAAGCTACGATGTGATATAATTTATTACTGAGAAGACGTAGGAATTAAGAATTCCTTTTAACAAAACTATGTCTTCACAGTTACCCAGAAGACATAAGGAACTCTACAGAAAAAATTGTAGTTTCTTTGGCAAAAGGAAAAAGGAAAATTGCGAGTCGATAAATGATATAGCAAGCATAACACAAATAATTGTCAGAAAAAGAGAAAACATTTCATTTTTGTGTCAAGAATGAAAAGAATTGGAGAAATAGGATCCATAGGATATATTTCAAAAGCAAGCTACACCTCAATGAAGAGGACGACATCTATAAAATCTGAAAGACGTCTAAACTCATCAAGTAGGATGACCAATATGAATTGGACTCTACAAGAGTTACACAGCGTAAATCCCAGCATAAAAGATAGATCTGATGTACTAATAAAGTTCAGGATACTTACAACAATAGCATTCGAGAGTTCTTGATGAGCCTCATTCAAGTTTCACAGCCATTTTGGCAATTTTGTGAGAGAGAACTTTTTGGCGAGTTGACCAATCTGAATTCTTCCAAAGGCTCTTCGGAATTTCACTCAAGCCAAAACCAAGAAGAAATACACCAGTTACAATTCCAAAAGAATTTGAGCAGGCCATGGCAAAACCAAGCATTCCACCTCTGCAACCAATAAAGATCGCAAGACTGAGACGTTATGGTGATCGTGCAACATTTAAGAATTATAGTATCTACAGCTCCACAAGAAAACTATTTCGATACATAATATGAATGAATAAACTACTAACAAAGTTTCAGTGTAAACAGCAGATAGAAGGCATCCAATATACAATTTAAAAGAAAGAAGCAGGAAAATTTTAAGAATATACAGCTTAGTTGTGACCAAATAGTAACTATAAATACAAATTTAAGAAGCTAAGGACCTTGAAGAAGCAAAATTTTAAAATGGTTTAAGATAGGGACCTTATGTTATTCAGCATTATGAGGAGAACAAGTCCAAAGACGCCAATAGATCCCACGATTAAATAAAACACTAAGTTAGCATGTATACTAGTCTTCAGTCGTTCTGTCACAGTGAAATCTCCAGCATCTTCAAAACCCTGAATAAGGGGCACCACAGCCCTGCTTAGAGATAAAATAATTAAAATGACGTGAGGAATCAAGTGGTTATAGCCTACATAGGACAGAAATGGAAAATGTAGCATGTGCCAATTTCTTCAAGGATGGTGATCTTAACCAAGCACGATGTCAGTTTTCACAGCACATTATTTACAAACTAGGACAAAATAAGGAGATGATGCATGCACAGGAACAGTGGCGGAGTCAGGAATTTTTTGGAGTTGGGGTTGATTGGACAGCGATGGATTGACGGTGAAGACTTCTGACAAATTCAACATAAAGAATTTAATAAAAAATAATAATAATAATAATAATAATAATAACAATAATAATTGATTTGGAATTTTAACCCTTATAGAGTTAAAATTTATTTTTAAGGTCTTCATAAAAGTTATAGGTCTAAAAGTCCTCTTCAAAACGGTCTTTGAATGACCTTAATCAGACATTTGTAATGAAAGTTATGCCCTTTTTATCAAAACAGGTGGAGAAAAGAGAAAAGAGAAAAGTCGCGACTTGTCGCGACAGAGACTTTCGTAAAATTTTCAAAAGTCGCAATCGCGACCTTCTTCTAATTTCCTCATAGTCGCGACCGCAATTTTCCTCTTTTCTCTTTTTTGCAACCTATTTTGGTAAAAATGACATAACTTTCATTACAAATATCGAATTAAGGTCATTCAAAGACCCTTTTGAAGAGGACTTCTAGACCTACAACTTCCATGAAGACCTCAAAAACAAATTTCACCTCTATAAGGGTTAAAATTCCCAATCAATTATTATTATTATTATTAATAAATTCCTTATAATTTGTTATTTTATAAATTATTTTTAGAATTATTATTATAATTTATTATTATAATAATAATAATAATAATAATAATAATTATTATTATTATTATTATTATTATTATTATATTTTATAAATTATTTTTAGAATTATAATTTGTTAGAATTATTAAATTCCAATGTTTTCATCCTGCTAATCTCTGCTCAGATTAAAACATAAAAGTCAAATATAAGATAATTATGATCTTAATCAGATTACAGTAGAGTCATCAGTAAAAGTTAAGCATGCCTCTTGCAGGAAAGGATCCCTCCAACTGATTCAGAGCCAGAATCAGATTCGTAAGTGAAGTCAAACCACTCAACGATGATATTATTCTGTTGCTCAACATGTTTCCTCTTAAATCCAGCGTCTCCAGCTCGAACTTCTGTAGAACGTGGAGAAACCATTTTAGAAACTAGCAGAAATTGCAAATAGTGCAAGTTCGTCAACTACACCTCTACACCTTCGTTATCATCAGTCTAGTCACCAATCAAGCCAGGGCTAGCACAAGTGCTTATCCCGCGCTAGCTGTGCCCCAGTAATATAGCGCGCCATGGTTGAACCCATGTCCTGGGTAGCTCGGAGTTCATGAACTCTGTTTAGTTTCTTCAAGACTTAGAAAATTTGATTTTTTTAATGTATAAAGCAGTTTAATATTTTAATTTAAATGTTACCATTTGGCTTATTGAAATTTAATTAATAAATTATTTAAATATATTAAAATTGAGTAATAAAAAGTCATTCACTTTAATGCAATTATTAAATTTTATCTAATTTTGTAATAAATGTTAGAATCAGATTTGTAAATTATAACTATTTAATTTTTCATAAAACTTTTAATAATAATAAATTAACATCTTCAATCTTTATTTAAGACTTACAATTTTTATTTTTTAATGATTATACTAATTATCTGATTAAAAATAATGCAATTGAGTTTTAATAAAAAATAAAATAAATTATTGAAACATAGTATATGATGCATTAAAATAAATAATTAAATAAATGATAATATGGCTCTTGCTCATTAAAAAGCGTTTTTACAATTTAAAAATATTTTTATCTTAAATTTTTTTTATTGATAATACTTGATTAAAAACAATGTATCTAGTGCACATATAACTTTTTCTTTATATTTTTACAAAGAGACTGTTTCTATAATTTGAACTATGATCTCATAGTCATAAAGGAACAATCAGTCTTACGTAATTTTCATGTAATTTCATATTATGTAACAATTTTAGACTTCTCAAAATTTTTAAATGTTAAAGAATTAGGTATTTATTTTATATTATTGATAATATATCTTTTAAATTAAATTCATAATAAATATGTAATAAAAATAAACAATAATTATAGATATTTAAAAAGAAATAAGATGATGAGAGTTTTAAGTTTTAGTTTAATTTAACTAAATTTTAAATTTAATTGAATTGAATCTGATAATTAATTGAAATTCGATTAAAAAATTTTAATTCAAAATTTTTATAATAAAACAATATTAATGTATTAGTATTTTAAATTATAATTAAAATAATATTATTTCATTCAACTCAAATTCAGCAAAAAGAAACCTCGTCTGATTGGACCAGGTATGTTCTTATACGAAAAGCTTCATGTATGTGGATAATTTAGAACATAAAAGGTAATTAATGTGTTCCAATAAGGCACTTAATACGTTTATTTCTGTTTTTCTATTATAATTTTTAATTTTTGTTTTTTGATTTTAATTTCTGTTTTTTTCCAAATAAAAATAAAATTTTGCTTGATTGGATAGTTATATTTTTATTATTGATAATAATTACATATTAGATAAAACTTAAAGATAAATTAATTATAATTAATTAAATTAATTTTAATTTTTATATAATATTTATTAATAAATTATCTATAAAATTATTTTATTTTTAATAAATAATTTAAAATATTTAAAAAAATTTTAATTATTTAATCAAATTTTATTTGAAATTTATATATTTTTAAGATATTTTAAATTTAATTAAATTTATTGATAATTATTTAATTTAATTTATCATTTAAATTAAATTAAATTATGCATACTTTTTATTAATAATTAATTTAAATTAATTAAATATATAATATTAAATTAAATTATTCATAATTTTATTAATAATTAATTAATTATATAATATTATATTAAATTATTCATATTTTATTAATAATTAATATATCAAATAATTAAATAGTATCTATTTAGTTGATACTAAATTAGATTATGAAAAAAATAAAAAATAAAAAATACTTTATGTAGTTTCTATAAATTTTGAACGATAGAAAAAATCAAAATAAAAACTCAAATAGATTTTTTATTAAATTTAAAAACAAAACAAAAACAAAAACAATCCCTAAATATCTCCCAGTAGTCACTTCCCCTTTACATGCAACTAAGCAAGTAAATGAGTGCGGTCGTTGGACCACAAAGGTCCACGCATCCATTAAGCTTCAAAGCACCATGAACGAATGGCAAAAGGAGTCCAGTCCAGTACACTCCGGCTCATTATATCTAAAATTAATTAAAATAATTTGAGTAAAGTTTAAAGTTTTTTTAATTTTAAATTTTATATCAGAATTTAGCCCGATTTATCCGATCCAACTCAATTTAAAACTTTAAAATTTTATATAAAAGGATGTCATTTTAGATAAAATAATATTATTTTTATTTTTTAAAAATTAAAAATTTTATTACAGAATCAACTAAACTTCATGTCGAACTCAAATTTGGTACAATTCAATTCATTGTCATCATCATTGCGGAGCACACCACTAGTACTTGCCAATTTGTATTTGAAATTTTGAAGCTTCACTTGCCCTTTTTCATCATGAGACGCCACTCTTTTGTTCTCTATACCTTTTAATCACTGCTTATCCCCTCTTTTGACTCTTTTTATTGGCTATCTGCTTTAGAAGACTTGTCACACACACACACGCACTAATCTAGCTTTTTGCACTTCATTCCAACCTCTTTGTATTGGAACATTGAAAATGATTATGCCTTTAGCTTCTTTTCCAAAGCCAAGTAATCAATTTCCTCGCCATGTTCTGTTTTGGTTTCCTTGTCACACCACACGTGCCTATTCCTTATTGATAAAACAAAAAATGGTTGGACCTAATCAAGACCATTCCAAAGTTGGTATTGGATCTAATCGAATGATTACCAAGTTAATGAAGAAATGCCTACTTAAGACTTCTTTAGTGGTTGAATGAGAAAAAAGGGTCTCCACTTAATAAAGATATTGTTTCTTTCTGACTTGAATTTGAACACTTGGATATTGCTAGACTTTTGATCCATCCTTAAGATCGCTTATAGGTAAAGGCAAGAATTTATCTTTTGTTTGGATTAAAGACCACGTCTTTTAGTTCCCTGGGAGCCATTCACAAGTTCTCCGTACCTTTTGGTAACTTTAAAAAAGTCAAATTTAATTCATCTTTTTTAATTACATTAGATATCCCAGCTTAGTCGGACTAATCCTAAGCCTCTAAGACCTCACTTCAAGAATTCTAGATGATGTAAATCTGGAACTCCAAGACCCCTCAGATTCCTACGTAGCCTGTACACTTCTACGCACAAGGAGTCGTCACATACTTGATTGGTCAACTGCTGATTGATCGCTGGCCCCCTACTCAGCATCAGGTTCCCAGCAGCCTCAGGTTCCCTAGTAGCTTCAACTCCCACACTGCCGCTAGAAGCGAAACGTCCGTAATTGATCCGATCAAGGAGCTGTGCCCAGGAGGCTAGAGGATCATCAATAGGACAAATTCCTATTTCTCCTCCTTTGACATGACTCGAACTCAAGACCTCCTTTTTAAAGGAGAGCCTTAAGTGAGGAGCTGAAGTCATTAGGCCACTCCTCGTTGTCAAAGTTGCTTCATCTTAAATAGGAAAAAAGACACAAATTTTTTATAGTTTAATTTATCTAAAAAAATTTAACTTTTAAAATAATTGATTTTTTAAGAATAACTCTTCTTTTAGATTTTTAAAAAATTATAAAAGATAACAATATACATAAACTAATTAAATATTACAAATATAATAATTCAATTAGTTCGTAAACTAAATTCAGAATAACAATTTGTTTTAATTACTTAATTTATTAAGTTAGCTCAATTTAAATATGTTTAGGTTGAGTTTTAAAATGTGATGGGTAATTTAATTAAGAATATTAAATTAATCAACATATAATATTTATGTTTCGTGTTTTTTTATTATTATAAATAAAATTTTGTGGATGAATTTTCAAATGTTTTAAATAAGTTAAAACTAAAAAAAATATTCCATGCCTTTTACCCTATTGGTTAGTTGTAAAAATTATCTCAAGATTGGTAAAGAAATCTCGATCGTCATCAACAAAATACCGATTTCGCTTGGTGAATTGAAAATGCTCGACTTATTAATTTATCCGATAGACTAATAAGAGTTAATGTAACTCAGTTGGTAAAGTATGGTAATAGCAGGCTTTTTGTTACTTAAAACGGATCTTATATTAGAAATTGCTACAAGCAAAGAATGAAGATAAGGCTGGCAGCTTTCAAAAGACTTTTAAGTACCAAGAATTTAAGGAATATAATGTTCATGAGACAATAGCAGTCTAACTACTCCCTCGAACACTATCCATCAAGCAACACTTTCCAATATTGGTGTTTAATAATGACATCATAAACAAAACTAAACTATCAACAACAGCAACAATACTAAGTAAAAATCTTGCTAATATGCAGGATTTAAAGAGGTCTAGCAATACGCAGTCTTATCCTTAATTAGTAGGGAAGCTATTTCTAAATGATCCATATGAATAAATAAAAATAAAAATAGAGAGGAATAAATAAATAAATAAATAAATAAAAGTAAATTAAAAACAAAATTAATAAAATAAGCATAATAATAATAGTAATAATAATAATAATAGGGAAAAAAGATAAACATAATAAAATTAACTAATATATAAAAATAATAGTGAAAATAAAAATAAAAATAAAAATAAAAATAAAAAATAATATTAATATTAATAATAATAGAAATACCAATGATAATAATAATAATACTAGCATTGATAATCATAAAAATAACATTAATACATCTAGTTAGCTTTCCATGTAACCCAATAGTCCTTTATGTCCTATATATGCATAATTCGAATAATTCAAATCGTTAAAAAAGAAAATAAACTGAAGAATGCAATTCTATAAAATTTGGTGAAATGGTTTGTAGGAATTCATTAAAAAATGCCTCCAAATTTTAAAAATTTGAAGTTTAAATTATTATAAAGGTCTTTAAGTTTTTTTTATTATCTTCTCTAAATAAAATCTCTTTCTATGAACGACTTCATATTTAATATATTTTTAAAGCATATATCATTAGTGATGTTATTGGATAGGTCGGAGCCTAGACCAAAATTTTTATAAGGGCAAGAACTTAACTCGAAGCTATATCGGACTTGAATAGTTTAAAATTTGTTTGTGCTTGGATTAAGTTTGATCGTTATTTTTAATTTAAAATTTAAAAATAACGTTATTTTATTCAAAATTATATTGTTTATATTTGATACATTCAAACTTTTGTCCAATTGACTCGGACAAAACATGAGTTTGATCATGACCGAAAGCTTAAGATTTCAAAAAAATGTCTTAATCCGACCAAAAGTCAAATAAAATTGAATTAAACATGTTAATTTTATGCCAAATTGGGTCGGGTCAGGTTCAAATGCCATATTTGGATGTTGTCACTTTCTCCGATTAAATCATTAAAATATTTGATTTTTTCTTAAAATTTATTCAATTTTTATTTTTACGTTCATCTTAAAAATGTGATTTGAGATACATCACATATACTCGAAGTTTATTCAATAATACCACACCTCATCTCGTGATTTAAATACAAAAAGGCTGACGTGAAGCATCATTGCTTGTCTGAATGAATTTGTGCTGTTCGATCCACTATTTCTGCCGAAATGTCATATTCTTTTAAGAAACCAGAAAGCTGAAATTGGTATGTATAATAATAATGTACTGCGGATGTGCAGACAACGAACCCTTTTTTTCCCCTCAAGCGTGGGATTTTCCTGAAAAAATAAGGTTGTCGACAAGTAATCGACGATGACACTGCAACGAGACAGCTGTTTCTGTGTGGAAAAACAAGTTGCACGGGCATGTTCTTAAGGTCCGAACAATCGAAACATGACAAATACATTAAGACACGAAAGTTGCTCTAAATGTTTTTTTTTTTTAATCTCAACTGATTTGGCATTTTGTGCGTAACTTATTATGAAATATTATCTTTTTTGCATGGGAATGCTTTATAGGAATATAATTTTCTTTCGGTATCCTAAACCTGAAACTGTTAGTCTTAATTTATGGTCTGACGTTGCAAGCACGGGTTTTATTATTTAGCACGCCTCAGGTTTTGATTCTAAACAATAATAATTAAAAAATTCTGGTTTAATTATAAAAATTTTAAATTAGTTAAATATTTAATTTAAATATTAACTTTTTTTGGAATTTTTTTATAAATAAAGAAAATCTCTTTCAAGCAAAATTTACAAATTTTAATTATATTCAATATTTAACCAATTTTATGATACTAGAGATGACAATAGGTTAGGTCGCGCCCTAACTCGCCTAGGCTCGAGGCCCTTGATTGTGCATGAGGTAGTGATTCGAGTCCAATCCTTACAGAGCCTTAGGTGGCCCAAACCTAAGCCCGACTAGCCTAAAATTTTTTTAAAAATTAAAATGCAAAATGACATTGTTTTGCTTTTAATGATTAGGCCTGGACAACTCGAGTCCGAATTCAATCAAAAGTCTAATTTTTTGAAAATTTCTGGCTAAATTAGGGTTGACCGGGCTGGGTCAAGTTGGCAGGGCTTGAACTCATTTACCATCCTTATATGATGGTCTTTTAAATCTTAAATTTTTTATCTTACCGGTATAATTTTGGTTCGATTTTTAAAATATTGCTAAACAATCCCCCTCTGATTTTCTTTTTAATTTTTGTAAAGCAGAAACTTTAGAACCAATACGTGAGTTGAGAATAGTAATGGATAAGAAATGGTATAGAACTCATTCCTTGTTAGTTTAGGTGATTAGAAAGTGAAAGAAACTTTATCTCTTAAGAGAGTATTAGATATATTTTTTAATTTAATTAGAAAAACCCCTTTTCACCTATTTTTAATATCAAGCATGAATGTCTCACTTTGATTGTACTAACATTTAGATTAGGTTGTTCCTAATTTTTTATAGGCCTTGGGTAAAGTAAAAAAATAATTTTATTTTACTATTTTTTATTTTTTATAAATGTCAAAAGTGGACTTTTATAAAAAAATGAGGTAAAATAAGAACAGGTCAAGAGTATACCTTAAGCTAGTGTCTTTCCTCCCTTTGTCGGCGCGGGACTGATTAAGACTAAATGATATCATAAAAAGCCATTACCTTATAATTGGTACATATTTTGACCATTTTTATAAAGAAAAAGAATTATAACATAAAAACTATATAATTTGTTATCAATTAAAGATAAAATTTATTGATTTATTAATTAAAGAAAGTCATAAAATGTACTCAAAATATATAATTATGGTTAAGAACTTATTGCATGAGAATCTTAATGAGCATCAAATCTAATGATTGAGCTAATTAAATGGCGATCATTACACAAACCCTTCAATACATAAATGCAAAACAGATTGTTTGGTGAAGACTTTATTGATTGGTCCAAGTAGCAAGCAAGTCCCCAAGTACGTGGCCAGCTTGTGATAGAATGTGTAATGGAGGTTTCGTGCAAGTAGTGGATAACGTGAATGTGACTGCAAATTGTTCGGCTTTTGCCACAGATATGGCCGAGGAAGCAAGTGTAAGAAAAGACATTCCTCTGAGGTCTTAGCAGCAGAGCAGTTACAAACCATAACCGTCCCACCCCCACATGGGGATTTTTGTTTTCCTCAGTCGACGTTAGCTGCTCTCCAACTGTCAACCACACCCTCGTCCAGTCGTCCTCCTCTCCGTCTCTCTGTCGTCACAGTCTTTGTTTCATCGGAATGTTTTCTCATGCCAGCAATAAATAATGTTTGTCATCCATCGTTTAAGCTATTTTGTTAATTAGAAAATAGATAAAGGACGACAAAAATGGTTTTGTTTGTCTTGATTCGATTTTGTCAAACTTAAAATTAATTTGTCTAATTAGTGTTGGTAGAATTTTGAACCGACTATGCCGTGTTGTTACAGTTCTCGTATGAGTCTGGAGTAATCGAGGGTTTTATTTTCTGAGAGTGTTGCTTGTTGGATCCTCTGCTGGAGGCGTTACTCGCTAAGCAGTTGCTCGTTAGGCCCTCCCAGTAGAGATGTTGCTTGCTGGGACTCCCCATTATAGGCGAGATGTTGCCCCCGGGTTTTCCAAAAGGAGTTTACCTTGTACTAAAAAAAAAAGAATTTCATATCAAACTCGAAATTTTAAAAAAAATTCAAGTTTTAAGTTAAGTTTAAGCTTAACTATTCGGCTCAATCACACTATAAGTTCAAAATTTTACATAAAATTACGTTTTGAATACAATTATTTATTTTTAAAATTTTAAATTTTAAAAAATAATTTAATTAAACTCGACCGAACTTTATATTAACCAAGTTTGATTAGGGTCACGCTTGTAACATTAGACCCAATCAAGTTTTAGGTCATACTTAAAAATAGAGCTCAAAACCCTTAATCTTTTATTCAAGTCCATTTCTAGTGAAATTTGTATAATTATAGAGAAAATATTATTAAATTCTTTAATTATAGAAATGAGGAATAAAAAAAAGTTTAGGTGAAAACAAAATTTGAAATATATTATTTTTATATTCTTTGATAGCCTCTTTTTTAATGGATTTTATTTATTACAATGGGAAAACTATAGTCATTGTTTTTGAGATATGTTCTGATTTTTTAAGAATATATTTATAACTAATTAAGTATATGTATTTTGTATAATAAAATGACGAATTTGATTTAAATAACTAATAACAAAATTTAAATAAGAGCATCTAATATTACTCAATTAAAAATACTTTTAAAAAATAGATTCTTACAAATAGTTTTTAAAATTTTAAAAATATTATTTTTAACTAAATTGAATATTATATTAACTATTAATTGAGTTATTTTTAAAAAATTATAATATAACTAAATATTGTGTTTGTAAGTGAACTTTTTTATTATTTTACTTTCTAAAAAATGTTTTTTATTTTTATTTATTAATTTCACAAGATATTAGATGATGTATACTAATAAAAATATTTATCAAAATTAATAAAACCAAGATTTATAATTTTTACTTTTAAAAATCTAATTAAATTTGGAAGAGCTCCTCTTTCAATCATCATTACTTTTATTCAATATATTATTATATATCATACATAATCTACCAACAGGATCGACATCGAAGTCAATGGTCCCGTTAAAATGTGTGGAGATAAGTGGGACCAGACCAACCATCAGTGCCCCGCATCGGATCAAATATGTCCCCATCCAACGGTCCAGAGCCAACCACCGGCATCTTAAAAATACACAAGCTTACGTCCTCCCACAGAAAATTAAAAAAAAGAATCGGAGTCGGTCACCTCACCCACTTTACAATACCGGAATCACTTTACATGTCGTTCGCAGGCACTCGCACTCGCACTCGCACTGCACGCCCACACTCACTCACGACGCGTGTCAACAACCCTCCTAATACTGGAACTCTGCGTCTCTGCCCCCTCCGTAACGCCGCCAATGTAATTCCGTGAACTCACTGAAATTAATAATTGTATTACTGTTCTCGAAATTCCCACAATTATCATTAACTTTTAGATATTAAAAAAGCACGGCGTATATGTATATATACAAACACCACGTTGATTCCGTTAATCTTCTGTTAGCTTCCATTTGCTTCCTCTATTTCTCCGATGACAACCCCCGACGAGACCACTGCTTTACCCGGTAACTAATCGAGTGATGGCAGCCGACATCGATGTCGTATCGCAGACTTTCCGTGCTCTGGTGGAGAGCGCGGACCGTAAGTTCACTCGAGTGCGAGACCTTCCGCAGTACGGACGCTCGCAAAACCACTACCTGCAGAAGGTGTTCAAGGCGTACATGAGGCTGTGGAAGTACCAGCAAGAGAACCGGTCGAAGCTGGTTGCCTCCGGTCTGAACCGGTGGGAGATAGGGGAGATCGCGAGCCGGATCGGGCAGCTCTACTTTAATCAGTACATGAGGACGAGCGAGGCCAGGTTCTTGGTGGAGGCGTACGTGTTCTACGAGGCGATTTTGCACAGGAAGTACTTTGAAGGAGCCAAAGCCAAGGATCTAGGTGTGAGATTTAAGGAGTTGAGGTTTTACGCGCGCTTTTTGCTGGTTTCGCTGATTTTGAACCGGACCGACATGGTTCGAGCGCTTGCTGAGAGGTTTGGAGCTCTCGTTGATGATAGCAAGGCAAATTTCCGAGTGAGTTGTTCTTTCTTTGGTTTAATTGTTTATTCATTTATATGGTGGAGAATGTGTGTTCTATCTTTTGTGGTTCTGGCTGCAATTTGTTTGTATCTTTCTTCTTGTTTTGTTGGTATTTAGAGTTCGTGTTTCAGTGTTCTTTCTCTTTTTCTGTTGTTGTCCTAATTAATTTAGCGTTGAAATATTCTGAGAGAGTACTAAAGCCAGCATGGTCATCGAGTTGAGTACTCTGTTAATCTTTTTGGAGCTCGAATTCTTTTGTGATCTCTCGCAACTTGAAATGGGAGAGTTTATGGAATTGGTAATGGTTTATGAACTTTTGAAAGTTGTTTTTGTTTTTGTCTTTTTGTGTTTCGCTTAATTAGAAGTCAGTTTGTCGTTTGCTTGTGATTGGAGCTAAAATTAGCTTCAGAGCTGAACTTCTTAGAATTGAGTGAATAATTTATGAAATTTATCAGTTTTCTAGCTGGTTTTTCCTTTTGGGTCTGTGTCTTTAGGCTCGTTGTTTGGAATACATGTATAGTGAACAGATTTTCTCCTTTTGGTCATTTTAATCTGAGGAGAACGTTTATTACTTTTTGTTTCCAAGACTTCCGTTGGTTAGCTATAGAATTCTTCTGTATCTAATCTTTTGCGAACTTTTACTGGCTCAGCTGTTTTTGGCTATCTGATAAAGAAGATATCACTGTTTGTGCGTCCTCTGTTTATAGCCATTAAATAGGTATTACAAGGTCCTTTTTAGGTAAAGTTGTAGAGATTTGCACTTTTTCATCTTAAAACTATGGGCGTGGAATCATGCTTCTTTTGAGAATGTCTGTTGATGGTGGAAGGTCCAATTTGTTGGAGACCCTTGAAAACTTATTAGTTAAAAGCCTTTCCTAACCTTTTTCTCTGATAATAACTCTTAAATTTACATTTCTCACATGAAAATGACCATTGGTTTTCCTTCTGCTGCTTGCTGGATTAGATGTTTGTCTAGTAAGTAAGTTAAGTTAGAAAAATGTCAATTCTGTTATGAGTTTAGTGTTGTATAGAACTTCTGGTGGTACTTGCATGACCAGGGTGTTCATGTTATTTCCTGTCAGGAGATGAACTTTAAAGAATGGAAGCTGGTGGTGCAAGAAATAGTCCGTTTTATGGAAGTTGATTCTGCTTTTAAATATGCCAGGCCATTTCGTTATTGTGCCTTGTATGATTCTCATCCAGCTTCGCGTCCTTATGTGGCTCGCTTCCATGCAAAGAAAGTTCTAAAATTTCAAGATGCTGTGTTGACAAGCTATCACAGAAATGAAGTAAGTAGTTAATGGCTTACTTTGTTTGATTGATTGATTCACTTATAATCTCTTGAAATTATCATGCTTATAGAAATATTCATTTTCACCCATTTTTCTTTACAGGTGAAATTTGCAGAACTTACGTTGGACAGTCATAGAATGCTGCAATGTCTGGAATGGGAGCCAAGTGGATCCTTTTATCAGAAGCATACAGCAGAGTCAAGCTTCTCAAATAATCTGGTTGATCCAAAACAGAATGGCACAATAGTAGATCATTCTGGAGCTTCTGGATTAATAGATATAAATCTGGCTGCAGCTTTGACTGATCCGAGTTTACCTCCAAATCCTAGGAAAGCCATTCTTTATCGGCCTTCTGTTTCGCACTTGCTAGCGGTTAGTTTTAATATTTTATGAGGTTGATTTTTGTTTATAGCTTGGTTTCTGTAGGGGGAGGTTGGTTTCTATGGTGAATTTTCTGTTTGAATGATGGGAATGCTTGATAAATAAGCCACATATATAATATGTCATTCTGTAAAGTCATTTTCACATACAAGTAGTACCGTCATCTAATTTAGCAAATCCTCGGGACAAGTTAATACAATTTGCTCATATACATGATAGAGTTATGTTCTTCTCCTTTAAAGTGGGTGATACTACCCACAACTAAAGTATCCCACAACCTTGTTAGTGATGTTGCACTAAACCTTTGGATAAGTACTGGTTATATACAGCTTCCTGATAATATAGCATCTGTTGACCTAACTCTTGAACATTGAAGCCCTTGTTATGAACTTTTGGTGTCCTGTTCCTGATTAAATGATGCAACACAATAGGCTGAATTTTGATTAAATGTCGGCAGGTTCTGGCAACAATTTCAGATGAACTTCCTCCAGAGAGCGTCATGTTATTTTATATATCGGCTTCAGGTTGTTTTAGCCTCTCCTTTGGCTGGTTTCTTAAACCAATTAGTTTATTTGGGTCTAACATCAGTGTTCTATTCAATTCAGGGAAGGGTGGGTTAAGTCACGTTTCTAAATTGGAAAGCTCTGGAGGATCAAAGAAGTCTTCAAGAAACAATGCTATATCTGGTACATTAAGTGAAAAGAATGGCTTTGCTCCTGAAACCCATATGAATGGCAAGAGAGAATCAAGTGACTATTATGACAACTATTTGTGGTTAGGTCCTAAGGGAAATGGTGGTAGGTGGCTATGCCTTTTTTATGCTTTATTATTACTCCAAACTTTTATGGGTGGTTAAAAGCTCAGGGGAGTTTGTAGATCATCTTTTGTTGCTCCCTTCCCATACTATTGCTATTAATTGAATGGTCTCCTTTCCAATATTCAGGTCCAAACGCACTCTACCCTGGAGATATAATTCCATTTACTCGAAGACCTCTTTTCTTGATTATTGATAGTGACAGCAGCCATGCATTCAAGGCAGGTTTGTCATAACTTATGCATAACTCAATTCATAGTCATGCATCATATTACGTATTATAGTTCTAGGATAGTGCCTTGTGCGTAAGGTTTTCTTTCGTGAAATTTCCAAAAATTTTATTATCAGTTCTAATAAAGTTGATTATCCTTGTGGTCGTGGATTCTTCATCAGCATGGTTCCTCAATATGATGAAACAGCAAGTTACTCAAGTAAATTCTGGGTGATTTCAGGTTTTACATGGTGCAGAAAGAGGAGAGACAGCTGCCTTACTACTCTCACCAGTTAGACCAGTGTTCAAAGCTCTACCTAGCATTGGTACGAAGCATTATGGAAGTCAGTTTACCTTTTTCTTGACTGCTCCTCTACAAGCATTCTGTCAAATGGTTGGCCTCATATTTCCTGATGATGAAACAGTAAGTTGATTGCATGGCATTTTGGGTTTTACAATGTCCACATCTGTTTGCTTTTCTAATTACTGAAGAATCCTGGTTTTAGGATCTGTATAAAAATGCCGAAGATATTCTATCCACTGCCTTTTCTGAATGGGAGGTGATACTTTCTACATCCAAAAACCTGGACCTGGTTTGGGGGCAAGTTCTATCTGATCCATTTCTTAGACGGCTTATTTTAAGGTACAACTCTTTCTAACTAATTGATGCAGTTTCTCATTTAACTTTGTCTAGCATCGGATGTAGATCCATCGATCTCATTCTTACAATGCTCAACAGACAGGATTATGATGATGAAAGCGCTAACTTATAAATTTTATCTTTCTTTCTTCATTTTCTGGGCCCTTTTGGGCTAGGATGGTATTGGGTCGGCCTATGAGCTGGTCTCGCTAATTTTTAAAACATAATTTTTAAAATTAAAAATATAAAACGTTTTTTTTAATTGAGTTCGGACTTGGGTTGCCCAAATCCAGGCTTATCTGAGACTTAATTCTTTTAAATAAAATAATGTCGTTTTGTTTAGAAACATTAGATTTTGGATCAGTCTAAGCTTGATTTGACCTATAATTAGCCCACGGTAAATTCATTTTCATCTCTACTTTGGGCATGACGAAAATCATTTTTGTACATTTGAATCACATTAGGATTTTTCCATCTGTCATCTTATGTTTCATGTGATCTTTTATCCAGATTCATATTCTGCCAATGTGCGCTATCCATGTTCGACCTTTCAAAGGACGACGAGCGGTGTCTACCTGTTTGCCTACCCTATCTTCCAAGCTCCGTCTCTCCAAGGTCTGAAGTTGTGCAATCTGCTGTCCTCGGGCTTGCAAATCTCCTGAAAGTTGCAACACATTTTCACTTTGATCTCAAGTAATTCGTACCACAAGTCTCTGCAAAAGCTTTAGATAAAATTGCTGCTTTGCGGGGCTCAGAATCAACGGAGTAGCTCGCTTTTGAAACCAAAAAGAGTTGACAATAGCAGTATTCATAGAATTGTAGTTTTAGATGGGGTTCAACCTGCTAAACACACACCCGCTTCCTCAACAACTCTAATTGTGACCAATGGAATCATACAGTGGCTTCCTAGTTTGGTTTGGTTGATAATGACTTGCATATTAGCTGCTTAGTTGTCGGGTGTTTATTGGTATATAATGTTATTGGTGTTGATTTTTTCTTTTTCATAATTTGGTTACAGCAATAGGTAGTCGAATGGGATTTTTTTTTCCTTCTACGTCTTATAGTAGCAATTGTTACATAATTGTAATGAAGAGGTAGCTGAAAAAGAATGTCAATGAGTACTAAGGTACTATGTTCTCCCTTGCGTTCATTTTGCTACAATTTGAGTCCTCTGGAATGCCTTTTACCCCTATTCTTCTTTTACATTTAATTCATCTTTGATCTTTCATGCATAGTGATTGTGGAGTGTAAAAATTTTATTAAACTTGGCGTGATGAAGAGAATTCTAAAGTTTTTTTTTAGTTTGGTTCCTCAAAATCAATTAATAAGTATAAATTAGGATTTTGAATTTGAGAAGTTCAATTGAATTCGACTTAAATTGATTGATTTGACTTAGAATTAGATTTTGGAAATGTTCATGTTAATTACTTAGAAAATCATAAATTTTTATTAATTTTTAAAAATAATTTTAGAGATTAAGGATAAATATATTTTAAAATTTTAAAATTTAACTTTTAATTATTAAAAAATTAATCAACTATTCAAATTTCTTACTAATGCGTTTAATAAAAATTTTACTTGGTTAAGGTGTGAGATATCTTTTAAGAATATTAACAAAATTTAAAAGTTAATTAAAAGCTGAATAATTTAAATAATAAATACACTAATTGGTCGTTTCATTTAATGTCTTCAAAATATATCGAAAGTTAAGCCAGTAAAATAAGAAGTTTAAGATTAAAAGATTCAATTAGAATTAAATTGCCAGTATTAGAAATTGAATAAAATTAAAGAATTTAAAATTTAATTGAAAAAAATTTATTGAAGAATTTAAACTTTAATTAAAAATAATTGTTAAATAAAAATTAATAGATTTATTTTGGTTTACAAAAATTATTAATTTATAAAAATACAAATTAATTAACAAATTAATTAATTTATAATAACAAAATTATTAAAATAAATTAAAAAATAAAAATAAAAATAAAAATAAAAATTAGCTAATTTAAAATTTTTATAATAACATCAATCGGTTGAGTTTAACCGATTTTTAAATAATAAGATTCCGAAATCCGAAGCGCATCCATATTATTTCAGCCTAATAACTCTTACCAAATCTGTATGGACCTTCTCAAACGACATTAGCTTAACGACAATCACTTTAATTCTTAGAATGAATCGACCAATCAGATTCCAGGATTAATCCTTCACGATCCGCAACTATCCTAAAACATATGATCTCAACCATTCATTCAGTCTGAGAAAACACAACTTCACATTGCCTTTACCGTCCGATCATCAACTGTAAAAGCACACGGATAGTAAATCCTATCCGTTGGATTGCGAAATCAGTTTCTTTAAATACCGCGTGACAACTTCCTGTTCGAGAGTTTTTGTGAAGAGAGCAAGCTCGAGAGAGGGAGATAGATTCCTGAAGGTATTTAGAGGTATGTTTTCCGTTTATGTGTCTTCTGTTTGGATTTTCGGTAGTTGTTTAATTAGCTAAAATATGAGTATGATTAGGGCCTTTATGTGTTTGATTTGATTTTTTTTTTCCGAAGTTGATGAGATTTTGGGTGGTTTCTGGATGTTGGATTTGGTTGATTAGAACTTGTTCTTGTGGTTTCTGAATGTTAATAACTTAAACTTGGCCTTCTGGGCTTCTGAGTTTATGATAACCCTTTTTGAATTTGGGCGCCTAGGGTTTATAAATTGTCGGATCGTTGTGAAATTCTAGGGTTTGTAATTTGGAAATGAGTGATGGGTTTAGATTGGTCCTAGGGTTACTGGTGATGATAGTCCTAATTAGTGATCTACGAGGTCGATTTTGTTATGACTTATTACATTTGGTGGTGGGTTATCTGCCATTGTCCGTTAAAGTTTAGACAGGGCTGTTCGATGTGAAATATGACGTTAGAGATTAATTTTTACTGTTTAGTTTGTGTCCGATTCTTGCTTGACTGTTGAAAAAGTGTTCTTGTTATAGGTTAAAAGGTTGAAAATTTTTTTTTAATGTTTTCTTTTGTGTGTAGATGGCCCGTACCAAGCAAACTGCTCGTAAGTCTACTGGAGGAAAGGCTCCAAGGAAGCAGCTCGCTACCAAGGTTAAGTGAAATTTCCATGTTAAATTCTTCTCTGTAATGAGTTATGTTGTTTGGCTTGATTGTTAGTTGCTGATCAAGTGGTTTTATTATTTCCAGGCTGCCCGTAAGTCTGCTCCGACCACTGGTGGAGTTAAGAAGCCTCACCGTTACCGCCCTGGAACTGTTGCCCTTCGGTGAGCTAAAACTTTGTCTTCTTCTTTCATGTCAAGTTTCTGTGATAAAACAGTTGCTTACTTGTTTTTCCCATGCGTTCTGATGTTGTGCAGTGAAATTCGTAAGTATCAGAAAAGTACTGAACTTTTGATCAGGAAGCTTCCTTTCCAGAGGCTTGTCCGTGAAATTGCGCAGGATTTCAAGGTAATAATCGCTTTTTCATGTGCTGCTAGAAGAATTTTTTGCATTGGTGATCAATGATTTGTGTTTACAAAGACGTTTACTATAGACTCACATGCGCTTTTCTTTTTGTGCAGACCGATCTGCGTTTCCAGAGTCATGCAGTGCTTGCACTCCAGGAGGCTGCAGAGGCATATCTGGTGGGTCTCTTTGAGGACACCAATCTCTGCGCCATTCATGCCAAGCGTGTCACAATCATGCCAAAGGATATCCAGTTGGCTAGGCGTATCAGGGGCGAGCGCGCTTAAAGCTTGTTTGTTGTGTTATATGTTTTTTTGGGCATATTCTGTTATTTTGTCCAGTGAAGTTGTCTAGATAGATAAATAGGATGGTTCCGAGAAAGTAGTTAGGATGTGTGGATTTTCCATTGCTCTCAATGGGTCTAAACTGATTGAATATATTTGTTTCAAAATGTTTTCGTGACATCTGCTGAACACAGCTATTATTTGATCTAATCTAGTTTAGCGTATGTTGGAACTTCATTTTTGCATCTCCTTCCAAGTTTCTGGTCTTCCCTGTTTCTCTCTTCCCTGGTACAGAGCGCTGATCTGCTTGATTTGTGACAATGATTAGCTTCAATGAATCACCAATGCTTAAGTAATGCGCTCTCCCGTGAGTGATGTATAACTTTTCATGGTGCAGGGGATGAATTTTATTGCTTGTTAAGATTGATGAAAATGTAGTTTTTCGATTTATAGATTTGGATTTGGTTCTCACCGATATTTTGTTGAGAAATTCATCTGACGTGCTAGGTTGGTTTTTATATTTGACTGAAGGGCCTACGATTTTTGAAATTAGATAAATCATCCTTTGATTCGCGAGATTCACACAAATTTGAGGCCGAACGTCAGAACTTGATGAGGGATACTAGTTTCTATGAGACAAAACAAGAAACGTAAACCGTGTGCGGTACGTAGGGCACGTAACTTGATCAATACTTAATGCCCAATCGGTAAATGACACAACACGCCAATGAATGATAATATTCAATTGACTAACATATATATAATTATATATTATTTAATTATAACTGATTATCGTATATACAGTTGTATATTATGTATCTTTTGTTGTTAATTTTAATAATTTTACAAATTAAAAATTAATGAATTAAATCAGGTAAAGCCGTGTCAGGATTTAGGAAAGCAAAACTAATATTATTTCATGTCTAAATGCCGCCTTTGAAAATCAATCTGAACCTCTGAGGCCGTTGGCTTTTGTCCGCCAACTTCGGGCATTCTCACATAACCGAACCACGTCTCTCTCTTTGGAGCTCAAAACTTCTGTTCCTCTGTCTCTGGAAATTCACAATGAAATGTTCCTTATTTTGAAAACTCATCTCCTTACAGAATACATTGAGGAATAACACAACTGTTTCCAAATCTACGTCTTCCTCTTTTTCTTTCTGTGTTTTGTTCATGCACATTCCTGTCGTGCCCGCTTAAGATACTTATTTTATGGCAATTTCTTGTTCTATCTGTTCTTCACAAATTCAGCATTGATTGGTGATATTATTACACGTGCAATATCTGATATGGATCTGGGTTCTCGACGAATCATCGGAAATATCCTTGAGTTCTGTATCAAAATAACAGAGGAGGAGATCCGACAACACAAATCCATTCACAGTTCTGTCTCCATGTCGGAGTAGACTTTTGAAGATTAACCAATCATGGGTAATGATCCTCATCTCTGTTGGGCCTTTTGCTGTTTTCCATTTAATGTTTCCATGTGTGACAGGTTTTTGTGTAGGCCAAATTTGAGGTCTGGTTGGAGAATTAACATTATGTTCTTGGACTTTATTACATGAATATACTTCCAGAGATGCAACAAAAAGCAGGGGAACCAGAAGAAGAATTGATGGACCCAATGGATAGATTGAGGTGTGCAGAAAAAGAGAGAGACAAAGCTCGTGATGAGTTGAAGGAGATGAAACAAATAGTTAATGAAGCCAACGCGAGGGTGACAGGAAGCCAGAGAAGAATTCAGGAACTGGAGATAGAACTAGAAAGAAAGAGGGAGATGGAAACAAAAATGTCTCTTTCATTTGCCTCTCAAACACGGCAGCTTGAGGAAACTATTATATCCCTTGAAGATTCAAAGATGCAAGTCTCATTTTTGCATGAGAAAGTCAAGAAATTGGAGGGTTCTTCTCCGCGAGCAGGCGATGAAGAACAGGTTTCAGTGGAAGAAGAATTGCACATGGTCAAGTCTGAACTTGAATTGACAAGAGCGAACATGGTAGGCCTAGAAGAGGCTGAGAAGCAGTCTCAGTGTAAGTTCAAGAGCTTACTTGAGGAGATGAACTCGCTTAGAACTGAAATGAAACTGGCGATTAAAGCAGAAGAGAATAGCAAGAAGGCAATGGATGATTTGGCATTAGCTCTCAAGGAAGTTGCAACAGAAGCTAAACAAACAAAAGAGAAGCTTATTGCGACCGAAAAGGAGGCAGAAGAGTTGAAGGAGAAGCTGAAGGATATGGAGGACAAGACCAAGACCCTCTTGTGTCAAGCCAAAAAAGATACTGATATATACAGAAACACCGCAGAGAGATTGAGAATAGAGGCTGAGGAGTCACTTATGGCCTGGAATGCTAAAGAAACTGGCTTCGTTGATTGTATCAAAAGAGCTGAAGATGAAAAGACCAGAGCATTGGAAGAGAACAAGAAACTCCTTGAGTCACTAACGGAAGCTGAGAACCTGAGAAAGACTGCAGAGCAAGAGAACCACAACTTGCGAGAGAACCTGAAACAGGCCCTGAATGAAGCTAGTGCTGCAAAAGAAGCTGCAGGAATTGCCTTGGCCGAAAACTCCCAACTCAAGGATGAGCTGGCAGAAAAGGATGATGCTTTAGTTTTCATCACTCGAGAGAACGAAAATTTGAGGATCAACGAGGCAAATACAGTTGAGAACATCAAAGAGTTGAAGCGTATATTCGCTGAAGTAACAGGAAAGGAGTTTAAAGCAGAAGAGAAGGAAAAAGATCACAGAGAAGGTAAGAAACTGAGCAGTACTTTCACTCTCAATCTCAAGGAGCTAATAATTCCCAAGCACGACGATCACAAACTATCTGATAAACACATCGACAGCGACGAAGATGATGATTCTGACAGTTCTGAACTGTTAAGAGGATCGATACTTTATCAAGTAGACTCACCAGTTCCGCCAACTCACCATAGGAGAAGGTCATCTTCTACATTCATAGATGAAGTATTGGTACTGAATCCAGAGGACGATGATCATATTCATATAGACGATTTGGAGAACGAGAAGAACCCCAGGAAGAAGAAAGCATTGCTGCGAAGATTTGGGGACATTATCACAAGAAGACGAAGCATTCACATTCACCACCACACTCACAAGAAGGAACCATCAGTTGGCGGTGAAGGGCATAAAAAGGAGGTTGCAAAAGAGCCATCATCAAGTGGTAGTGACGGGCAGAAGAAGGATTCGTCACACAGTGGAGAGCTTAACAAGAAAGAACCACTAGTAGACTAAAATTCACACCATCTTCGTTTTTTCTTACAAGTAGATCATTTGATATTTGTTATTTTTCCATTTCTGATTCTATTTCTGTACATGAAATCGACACATATATTTATATATACTTTTAAACAGTGAGTAGTGACATCTAAGCTCGTATTCCAAATCTAACTACGATCTAAAACAACTGCAACCCCACGTTTCTGGAGAACATCAGGCGGTGTCAGACAGATTTCGACTAACGCATTATCAGCAATTAGTTATACCCAAACTAAGGCGGGTGTTTTTCTCGTGCTTATCTAACGTTTCATGTTTTAATATCTGAGGTGGACACGTGGAGACAACTCACGTGCACGGCGTGTCTTTCCCTACACTCAATTTCACACGTTACTGGTCCTCCGCTCAAGCGTACTTCTACTACTACTACTATTAGTATTACCTGTTTCTTAGCTTTGCTTGTAAAGAAACTATAAAGAGAGAAGCCAAAGACAGCCTTTTTTAGAGACCGACCTATGTCGTCTGTGGTGAAGTTAGCTTCTCAGGAGTCGAACCAAGAGGAGAGCAACAACGAACGGTTTGATTTGGTTCGTGGAATGGATCCGACGCTTACCAACTTTTCACTCTCTAACGACACTTTTCTTGAAGCGGCCATTTCCCTTAAGAACCAGGTGGTTGAGAGGACTTGGAAAGTTAGGGGCAGTGCAGATACTGTTATTGACCTGACAGTGTACACGGGTCTGTTGGGTACGGCTTTCACGTGCCTGAGATCGTACGAGGTCACCGGCAACCACCAGGACCTGGTACTCTGTTCTGAAATCGTTGAAACGTGTGCCATCGCTGCTCGTGCCTCCTCTAGGTAACTATCTCTCTTTTTTTCTCTCTGTTTTTCACTTGCTTGGTGACTATTAGGTTTACTGAAGTGGGCTTACGTCATTCCGGTGAATGGATGAGAATGGGGTGTGAAAGTTTGGATCTTTTGTTAACTTTGGTGTTTGGTCCCTCTGTGATTGATAATAGATGTGGCTTTGTGTCCTTCTTCACACTTTTTCAGTGAAATATCTAACAATTTTTGGTATTCGTCACTTGGCTGCTTAAAAATTTGGGAAGTGAGTAGCCAATTACTAAGTTCCAACAGATGGAGAAGTTACGATTTTTCTTCTTGTCCTCGTTGCTCCAAAATTTAAGATTTGATTTTAAGTAGATGGTTTGAACCATCTGGTGACTATCACTAATTCACTATCTTAGGATATCAATTAAGATTGGTGTGGACCCCTTAGATCTTTTCCACGTTGAACTGTTCCAATCTTTGTTAAAAGTATCTTTTTTCTTTAATTGTGGGTTTCTTTGGAGTTGTTTCAAGTTCTAGTTTTAATGTTAACTTTGTTGTGTCGTTTATTACATATGTAATGAACATAATATACGTGATATGTGCAGACATGTGACATTTTTATGCGGTAGAGGGGGAATTTATGCCCTTGGAGCTGTGGCTGCCAATTGTAGAGGGGACCAATGTAGACGTGACTTCTTTTTGAGCCTCTTCCTTGAGGTAGATCCTTCAATGTCAACTTCCATCTGCACCATCACTTTCATTCTTCATTTCAATACATAATAATACTAGTACTTTAGAAAAGAATCTCTTTGTTGCCTTATGGGAATGGTTTGATGCCTTATGTCTAATGCTTGGCTCTTGTTCTTACATAATTCATTGGTCTGCCTGACAACCATGTTTGGGTTTACTTGAAACCAAACCTTACTAATATCTGAGCAAGTTAGATACGGACATAACTTGTTCTTCAGCAACAAGAAGTTTATGTTTCGTGAATCCAGGAAATGGAAAACGTATCTTTTCCAATCTGGGCTCATTCACATCTTGTCCCCGAACTTGTAGTTTGTTTGATTTGCCATGAGCACTTGCAACTTGTTCTGATATTAGAGCATTCGTCAAACTTACTACTTCAATTTAAAGTGTATTCATGTCTTAAATATTCATACCAAAATTTGGTGTTTGCTCCTTTTCAATTCCCCAAGGCGTAGCTGCTGAAGGGATTGCTCATCTTTATTTCACAAGCTCGTCCGTTTTTATGTTACAAGTCAATGTTGCTGACTTGGAATCCTAAGCTTTTAACCATTAAGATACTCCCTTGGGAACTATGACACATTTGATAAGCATCTGTAGCTTTTATCGTGACAAGTATCGATTATATTTATTGAAACAGAATACGGCTTATAGGGCTTTGAAAAATGACCTTCTATGCATCAAAGAAGAATGCCCGTTTGCTCAAGTTCAGTGGAAGTCTTAGAAAACAAGGCATCGGAGCTTTTCAATTCCACTGATCAATTTGTTCAACTTCTACGTTTTTCATTGCATGTAATATGTGATTATGGAAAACAGCCATTAATGTTGTGTTGATTGTCTATAGGTGGCACAAGAGAGAGCTCTCCCAGTAGGACCAGAGGATGGTGGTTTTGGTATGTCTTATGAGCTGATGTATGGGAGAGCTGGATTTTTATGGGCTGCCTTGTTCATAAACAAACATCTTGGAAAGGGTACAATACCAGATGATCATCTTCTGCCAGTGGTTGATGCTGTGTTAGCTGGAGGAAGAGCAGGGGCTTCTGATAGCACAGAATCCCCATTGATGTTCAGATGGCATGGAACAAGGTACTGGGGTGCAGCCAATGGCCTGGCAGGAATTTTGCATGTGTTACTCCACTTTCCACTTTCCAAAGAAGATGCTGATGATGTGAAGGCTACTTTGAGGTACATGATGAGTAACAGATTTCCCCATAGTGGAAACTATCCTTCAAGTCAAGGGAATCAAAGGGATAAGTTGGTTCAATGGTCTGATGGGGCAGGTGGCATGGCCATCACCTTGTGCATGGCATCAAAGGTATGTGTAGGAAACTTCTTATTGCAACTAAGTCATATCTATTTACTAATGCTTTTAGATCTCCATTCAAGCTTTTAATCTTTTAATCATACGAAAACTAGTTTACGGTATTACGTTAAGAGTAGTAACTTAGGAGAATTCCATTGCTGCAGTTACATATTTGTTTCACTATTCTGCATTAGGATCTTGATATGAATAAAGCATGTGAACAGTCAATCCTAATAGGTTTGTCATCCCAACATAAAAAAGGCAAGTTCTTTTCATTTTTCAGGTGTTTCCCAACGACAGGGAGTTCCGCAACGCAGCAATAGAAGCGGGGGAAGTTGTTTGGAAGAATGGTTTATTGAAGAAGGTGGGGCTTGCAGATGGTGTTTCAGGAAATGCCTACTCTTTCCTGTCCCTTTATCGCTTGACAGGAGAGTGCATATATGAAGATAGAGCAAAGGCATTTGCAAGCTTCTTGTACCACAATGCAACTAAATTTCTGACTGTTGGGGATGAAAGTGGAGTTGAACATGCCTACTCTCTATTTCAGGGACTTGCTGGGACAACTTGTCTTTGGTTTGATGTTATTTCTCCAGCAACCTCCAGGTTCCCAGGATATGAGCTATAGGTTTTTCTGGAAATTGAGAACTAGTCCCTGGTCTGATATCTTGAGAATAATAATTTGTAAGCCTGTCATGGATGTATATAGGAATCTGAGTATTAAACAAACGGTCTGCTTGGTGCCCAGTGGAGGCCCATTGACATTCCTAATATAAATATAAAATGTAACATAATCTTTCAACAATATTAATAAAATATTAATATAGATAATATTCTGAAAATACGCACACTTTCTTGGAAATTTTAAAAGATTAAATTAAAGATAAAACTTAAAAAATATTATTCTTATAAAAAGTTGAAGTGTGTATAAAAATATATATTTATTTAAATTTAAAAATATTTTGCCTAACGTTACATTTAACAAAAGGTATATAATTCATATAAATATCAAATGTCACGTAATCTTTCAACAACATTAATGCAATATTAATATAGTTAGCATTTAATTAAAAAATAAAAGTTAATTATTGTTAATTTATTATTCTTATAAAAAGTTAAAAAGTGTGTAAAAAACATTTCTTTAATTTTAAAAAAATGTTTACCATGGGATTTTTTTAAAAAGATCTTATCATGGCATTTATGTTGTAATAATTATTATAAATGTTTTAAAAACTAAATAGGTTCGATCAATTTACAATAAAAAATTTGAACTAATTTTTTCGTTCAATTTTTAATATTCTGTTTCGATTTAGTTTAATAATTTTTGTTGTTAAAAACTGATCAATTTATTAATTAATTAGTTTTTATAAACTAATCAGTTCTTATTAATAAAAATAAATCAATTAATTTTTATTTAATAGTCTTCTTTTTTAATTAAACTTTAAATTTTTTATTGATAAGAAATCTTTTTCAATCATTTTTAAAATTCTTCAATTTTATTCTATTCTTAATCAATTTTATGACAATTCGATATCAATTAAATATTTTAAATCTTAATTTTTTTCTTCTCGGTTTATTTTCCAGGACAATTTTGAAAATATTGGTTGATGAAAAGGATCCAAAACTAAATGGACAAAAGCAATTTGTTGTATAGTTAGAAAGCAACCCAACACATAATGTGGATACATCAAGTATAGTGGCTCAGTGGTACTATGAGTCTATGACCAAAACTTAGTGTAACTCCACTCCAGGAAATTGCTTTGACAACACGGCAAGACAGTACCAACTACCAAGTTGGCACATTAACACAAAAACATCCAAAACCAACCTTAAAGAATTCCAAACCGCAAATTAGCCTTAGTGGGTCAAGAGCTGACAAGAGACCTAAAATGCGTTCTAAGTATTCATCGTCCATGTCTCTATCCCATTTCTATAGATATGCAGTTACACATAAATAGCAATTTCACTATTCTTATACTATGATTTTAATAAACTATTTTCTATATTTAATAGTATACCAATAATCGTATAACTCACTTTTTTAAGTTTTAAGAAATTCGAAGCAAAACATTAAAAAATTAAACGTCGTGACTTAATTAATAAATATGAAATTTATAATTTATTTTGTTTGTATTAATTGTTTTGATTGCTCATATTTAAGCTTAACAATGAGTTTGGGGCCTGGGTCCGAGACAACTTACCTGAGCTTGAGCTTGAGCTTAACTCAGTCTAACCAGAAATTTTTAAATTGAAAAAAAAGTTAAAACGATATTATTTTACTTACAAAGGTCGAGCGTTTGAGTCAGGTCAGGCTTGAGCAACCCAAGACTAGACCTAAGGCCAGGGAGTTGTTATCTCTAATAATGAGTCAAGTTGAGTTGAGTCCGCTCAAACTTAAACTTAGTCTAAAAATTATATTTTTAGGTTTGGACTCAGCTTAAAGTCCAATCAGGCTAAAGGTTTCAAACTTGAGTCTAGGCTCTATCGAGCTTGGGTAGCATGAAGCTTGATCGACCTGAAACAAATTTAATTTTTTAATCTTTAAAATTTTAAAATAATGTCATTTGATTGAAATATTCATACTTTGAGTTATGCTAACCAGATTGGGAAAAACAACCTAAACTCGCCAACTTAAAACTTGCAGAACTCATATCAGAGTCATTGAACTCACACTAAACCAAACTAATTAGGTCAGGTTGAGCTTCTTCTTTTTTCTTTTATTTTTGTCTCCGTACTCAAGTTGCAATGTGCTAAGGTTAGTTTCTCGCAATTATCATACTTCTTGTTATTTAGTGTGTAGAATTTAGTTAAGTGGATATGTTTTCTTATTTTCATATTTATCACTTTTAGCATATAAAGGTACTAATGTTTGTAATAGAACAGGGGTTGGAAGTCCACAAAATAAGGGATGAACAATGAATTAAATGGTGTTGCAGAGAATTGAGAGAACTTGAGACCAAAACATAAAGTTTAAAGTGTTTTAGGTATATTGGACACCTTCTTTAAAGTGTTATTTGCCCCTACTATACTTGCAAATCGGGTTAAAGGCAAATTATTTCTAGGATATAAAGAACACAAGAACATTCAAGTTGCAAGAGTATGAATGTTCTTCAAGAATTATGAATGCCAAGATTGTGTTGGTAGAATTGTTCAAAACTTTTTAATCTTGACTAAAACTCATATATATGTAGAGTTTTCAGAACAGTCACGTCTGTTCACGACAAGTTACAACTCTTAGAAAGGAAGCAACCCTTCATAACAATCACGTCTGTTCACTACAAGTCACAACTCTTAGAAAGAAAGCAAGCCTTCAGAACAGTCATGTCTGTTCACTACAAATCACAACTCTTAGAAAAGAATCAACTTTTCATTTCCAAGTTTGACTTTAACTACTTATATATCACAAACTAATTTTCAACAATCCCTCACTTAGTTTGTGCGATGGAAAAAAATAACACAGACAAGAAATCATGCCTAAAGGAAGGTAGCTTTCACCTTAAATCATCTTATAGTACAAACATATCACAAAATCTAAAGGAAACGATTGGTGGCTCATTGCTTAAACCTTCATTCACAAAGGTTCAGACATGTCGCACACATGAACATTTTTAGCATTTAATTAATTCACATTACAATTTTAGCAATATTATCGGCCATGTGCTCATCCTAGTTCATGATCATATACAAGAGATTACCTTAAACTCTTGCTAGAAACGGCACCACTTCTAATGATCGTATAGGTGAAAAGTATTATAGCTATGTTTACATAACCATAAACAAGCACTCAAGAATAATTTCATTAATTTCTTGGAATGGCTTAAACAATCTTAGTGCTCACAACCACTAAACAACTTGTTATTACCCTTCAAAACCTTACAATTTAGGAGTAGTACTAGAAGAAGTTTGGGTTACCATTGCTAGTGATTTTTGATTAAAAGGTTTTAATCTCATTCCAAATGTCGTCGAACTAAATAAATCTCTTGCAAGAGGTTTAGTAAACCGATCCGCCAAATTATTATATGTTCTTACATAAACAATTGAGATGACATCTCTATTTAGTATTTCTCTAATAAATGCATGTCCTAAGTTTATAAGTCTAGATTTACCATTGCACACTTTGTTCAATGATCTAGACATAGTTGACTCACTATCACAATGTAAAGTTATCGAAAGCATAGGACGAGGCCAAAAATCTATATCCAATAACAAATCCCTTAGCCACTCAGCCTCCTTACAAGCAGAACATAGAGCTATAGATTCAGCTTTCATGGTAAAGTGGGTAATCACCGTTTGTTTCTTCAAAGCCCAAGAAACAACTCCACCACCAAGCAAGAATACCTAACCACTTATGGGTTTTTGGTCACTAATGCTAGTAATCCAACTAGCATATGAAAATCCTTCAAGAACATTTGGAAAGCTATTATAAAAGAGTCCAAAGTCTTTTGTCTTCTTAAGATATCCCGATACTCTTTTAATAGCATGCCAATGTTCTTGGCTAGGACTTTTAGTGTATCTAGCTAGTCTACACACTGACCCTGAGATATCCAGTCTAGTGCAACTCATTGCATACATTAGACTTCCAATTATACAAGCATATTCAAGTTGTGCAATTTGATTACCTTCATTCTCATGCAACTTAAAGTTAGGATTAAAAGGAGTAGTTACTTCTTTCACATTCAAATGTTGATATTTCTTTAGGATTTCCTCAACATGATATGATTGAGAGAGTGCAAAATTCCCACTATGTTTCTTAACTTTAATGCCTAAGATAGTATCTATTTCACCAAGATCCTTCATATGGAATTTAGAAGAAAGCTACTTATTAGTTTCAACCACACCTTTATATTAGGACTAACAATGAGCATGTCATCTACATAAAGACAAATGATCACTCTATACTCTTCATTGAATTTATAATAAATGCACTTATCTGCATTATTATATCTAAATCCATATGAGAGTAAAACATATTCAAATTTCACATGCCATTCTTTAGGTGCCTGTTTCAAGCCATATAATGAATTGACTAGCTTACATACTTTCTTTTCATTTTCCGGTAGCACAAAGCCTTGTGGTTGTTTCATATACACTTCTTCATCTAGATTATCATTTAAGAATGTTGTCTTTACATCCATTTGGTGTACATGAAGGCTATAGATCGAAGCTAAAGCCAAAAGTACTCTTACCGATGTAATTCTAGCAACTGGTGCATATATGTCAAAGTAATCGATTCCTTCTTTTTACCTAAAACCTTTAGCTACTAGCTTTGCTTTATAAGTTAGAATAGTACCATCTGTGGCGTATTTCCTTCGAAATACTCACTTATAACCAGTTGGTTTTGACCCGTAAGGTAAACCAACTAGAACCCAAGTATTGTTAGACAATATTGAGTCCATTTCATCATTTACCGCTTCTCTCCAAACTGTCATATCCCTTGATTTCATTGCTTTACTAAAGGTTTTAGGATCTTCCTCTACACTTAATAAAACTAGAGTTTTATTTAATAGAGTATCCCTATTACCTTCAACTAAGAAAAAATAGATTGAGAAGAAATAAAATTTGAAGGCAGATATTGTTCCTTCCTTTGACGTTGACTCCTCCTAGGTTTACTTGGAGGGTCTACACTTGGTCCTTTTAAAGCACTTGAGAGTTCAACACTTGGAGAAGGGGTGGGTCTATTTGATGGATCCTTATTTACCATTGAGTCTTTAAGAAACAAATCCTCAAATAACTCAACATCCCTTGATTCTACAATCACATTAGAGTCAACTTCTAATAGCCTATGAGCTTTAGAATTTTCTACATAGCCCACTAACACACTTTTAAGTACTCTTAGTTCCAACTTTATTCTTTTGTTATCAGGGACTCTATAGTAAGCTACACAGCCCCAAACTTTCAAATATGACAAGTTTGGCTTCCTTCCTTTCCATACTTCATATGGAGACACTTTAGTCTTTAAGGATGAAATTCGATTATGTAAATGACATGCAACCAACATAGCCTCACCCCACAAGTTTTTTGACAAACCCGAACCAAGAGCATAGAATTAACTATATTTTGTAGAGTTCTATTTTTCCTTTCAGCCAAACCATTTTGCTGCGGAGTATATATTGCACTAGTTTGGTGTATAATACCATTTGGCTCACAAAATTTTGAGAACTCATTAGAGAAATATTCTCCTTCTCTATCACTTCTCAAAATTTTAATCATTTTACTTAATTAATTTCAACAAGAAACTTATATGTCTTAAACATATTAAATGCTTCATCCTTGGTTTTCATCAAATAAACATGCATAAATCTAAAGCAACATCAATGAAAGTAATGAAGTATTTGTCACCACCTCTTGTTAAAAAACCATTAAATTCACATATATCTGAATGCACTAAATCAGGCAATTTTGTATGTCTTTTAACTTTAGGAAAAGGAAGTTTGGTTATCTTTACTTGTATGCATGTTTCACATTTCTTATTCACTTAGCCTTTATAAAAGATTAGTCCATTTTTAGACATATAATGAATCACTTTATGACTAGTATGTCCTAATCTACTATACCATAAAGAATAAGAAGCATTAACTAAATAAAGAGAAACATCGTTCACTTTATTAAGACTAAGCTTAAACATGTCATTATAAGAATATCCTTTTCCTAAAAAATTACTATTCTTAGACAAGATTACATTGTTTGACTTACGTACAACCTTTAAGCCCTTCTTGTTCAGGATATCTATAGAAACAAGATTCTTGATCACATCTGGAACATAAAGAACACTAGTGAGAACCAACTTTTTGTCGAAAGTGAATAGAAAATGCACATCTCCCTTTCCATGCACCTTGGCTTTCACACCATTGGCCATGACCACTTCATATCCTTCAAGAACTTCATAGTTCTTGAATTGGTCCTTGTTATTACACACACTAATTGCTGCACTGGAATCATACCACCAATCTTTAGAAGGAGTTGATGTTACCAAGCAAAGTTCCGTCATGGTACCAAGAGTCAAGGTTGCCACAATTTATGCACATTCATCAACAAGGTTAGCACTAGGAATATTATTTCCTTTTTGCTTCTTGTTGAATCTACATTCGGCTTTGTGGTGCCCTTTCTTTCCACAATTGTAGCAAACCTAATTCTTTTTCTTGTCTTTAGCATTAGCATTTTTAGGTTTCTTCCTTTTGAAATTATTATATTTCTTCTCATCCACAAAATTCACCTTTGGATCTCCTTTTTTGAAGAATTTTTACACCTTATTCAATTTGAAGATGCTTTAAAACACTACCGATAGTTAAAATTTCGTAAGTATGTAACAACTTCTTTTGATAAACATTCCAAGAAGACGACAACTTAGCAATAATTACTCCTACTTGTAATGATTTCAAAATTTCAACACCCAAGTCTTTAAGTTTTGAAACAATCACTTATAAATTGTGGATTTGACCCATAAGAGAGGAACCATCAATAAATTTAAACTCAAAATATCTTTTAATAAGAAACTTATTTGCACTTTTCGTTTGAGATGCATATTCACGTTCAAGCAACGCCCAAATCTCCTTTGGACTTTTCATGGTTGTAAAAAGATCTGAGAGGGTGTTGAGAATGTGACCCCTGCAAAGCAATTCATCTTCTTGGTACTTGTCTCGTTCATCCTTCCTTGTGTCAACTTCACCTCCTTTGGAAGAGGAATTGCAGGAAGAGTCGGATCAAGTATATATGCAATTTTCAAAATGGTGAGGAAGAACATCATCTTGTCCTTCCAACGATTGAAGTTGGTGCTGGTTCCATCAAGGCGATCTAACTTCACAAAGTCTTGGTTCATCACTTTAAGAGCAGACTCTTGAGTGGACTCCATGATAGTAACAAATAACACTTTAAGATTGTAATATTGAAGGGGGTTGGAAGTCCACAAAACAAAGGATGAACAATGAATTAAATGGTGTAGCAGAGAATTGGGAGAAATTAAGATCAAACCACAAAGTTTAAAGTGTTTTAGGCGTGTTGGACACTTTCGTTAAAGTGTTATTTGCCCCCACTATACTTGCAAACCGGGTTAAAGGCAAATTACTTCTAGGATACAAAGAACATAAGAACATTCAAGTTGTAAGAGTATAAATATTCTTCAAGAATTATGAATGCAGAGATTGAGTTGGTAGAATTGTTCAAAAAACTTTTTAATATTGACTAAAACTCATTTATATATAGAGTTTTCAGAATAGTCATGTCTGTTAATGACTAGTCACAACTCTTAGAAATGAAGCAACCCTTCAAAACAGGCACGTTTGTTTGTGCGAGGTCATAACTCTCGGAAAAGAAGGAACTCTTCATAACTGTCACATCTATTCATGACAAGTCACAACTCTTAGAAAGGAAGCAACTCTTCATAATAGTTACGTCTGTTCATGACGAGTCACAACTTTTGGAAAGGAAGCAACCCTTCAGAACGGCCACATCTGTTCACTACAAGTTACAACTCTTAGAAAGGAAGCAACCTTTCATTTCCAAGTTTGACTTTATCTACTTATATCACCAAATAATTTCCAACTGTAGCGCTCCCTTATCGCAAGGTACATACCGGGATGCCCGGAGGTCATTCCGGTACATCTCCTATGATAAGGGTGAGCTACGTTCGATCGCTACATTCACTTCACAAGGCATCATATCATTACTCACTTATAAAGCATCATAAGAAAATCACAATATTTTAAAACC
>JAOTAY010000191.1:1996330-2008069 GCA_025629805.1 Erythroxylum baracoense | reverse complement strand
TCTATCTTTGAAAACACTCCTGCATCTTTCAACTGATCAAATAAGTCTTCAATCCTTGGCAACGGATACTTATTCTTTATTGTGACTCTATTCAATTGTCTATAATCGATGCACATCCGTAGTGCGCCATCCTTCTTCTTAATAAACAACACCGGTGCTCCCCATGGTGACACACTGAGTCAAATAAACCCTTTATCCAGAAGCTCTTGTACCTGTATCTTCAATTCCTTCAGTTCAGTAGGAGCCATTCTGTACGGTGCTCTGGATATAGGAGCAGTGCTAGGTATAACTTCAATAGATAACTCCAGATCCCTTTTAGAAGGGAGTCTAGGCAATTCCTCCGGAAACACATCTGGAAACTCATTCACCACCGGAATCGCCTAAACCTACTCTAATACTAAAAAGGTATGACGCCCCAATACTCCCTGGGAGGATATGAGAGTGCCACATTAGACTCACAAATAGAAACAAATAACAAACCAATGCGGAAGCATTTCAAAACGTACTACATATTCATTACATGTATTTTCAGTAACTGAAACAAACATACAATGCAAATCATTCCAAACTTGTTCAAAACATACATTCATTATATCGCATGAACTTAATACAAATTTGTTCCAAAAATCGAAACCAGCTTGAAACAAAGTTATTACAAAAACCTACAACAATTTGGATCATACATTTTATAAACAAGCCAAAATATATATTCAAGATACATTTTTATCAAAACAAGACTTAGACTCCATTGGCCATTACGGTTGACTCGTCCCAGTCTTTATAATCCTCGTTCTGAACCTACACGGGGCAAATCTACCATGCTAAGCATATACCTTAGTGAATAATAACTAATCTATATATAAAGTGATAACTCATCATATTAAATCATGTAACAGACATAATGCATTTCAGAACAAATTTTATAATTAATAGAGCTGAATATCAAAAGAGGGTATAAACCTTTCAAAAATCATAATACAAATTTTTTTTAATGTTAGAATCAAACATATATCAGAACACAAAATCAGATTACTACTAAGCCATTTACAGAAGCAGGTAACGAAACTTATACAGGAGAGACAGAAGCCTCGACATCGAAGTGTCACAAGAGAGACCAAAGTCTCGACAACAAAGTGTCATATAAGAGACCAAAGTCTCGACATTGAAGTTTCACAGGAGAGACCGAAGTCTCGACATCGAAGTGTCACAGGAGCAGCTGCAAACCCTTCTAGGCATGCCTATTTACCCATAACTAGGACTTAACAGTTTTAAAACAAAACAAAGTCATTTCAAACATTTCATGTGGAAAGCAAGTAGTCAATCATATTTACATGCAAGTAGCACTTCCAATGATATAAACATGCAACAAACGCCTCGGAAAATCTTTGTCTGGAAGTTCAACACAATCAGTATAAATCAAATTCAACAAGTAGAACAAATCAAGGTGTGACTATCTAAGATTACTCATAAAAGCTTCCTTATTGCTCATTGCCTCGAAGTCCCGGTAATATCTGGAAGTGGTCGCTCTATGCGTTCCTCTATAACATTTAACACATATACAATTCATTTATGTATACTAAATATGTATAATGCATGTTCATGACAAATTATTAGGTATGTTTCCTTACTAAACTGATGTAAACATCAATTGTATTTTAAAAGTTCCAAAATTCATACACTCATTCATTATTCACACACTCATTCAGTATTCCAGCTTTTGCTGAAAGTATCCCATTCTGGTCAACTTTGCATAAGAAATAAGATCAATAATATGATGTATTTCTGTATTACTTTCGTCTAGAAAATTGTTCCTCTATGTCTTAAGTCTCTATTGATACCTAGATCATTCAATTTGGGTCAGTATTTCTAAAGTTATCCACAAAATACTACATACTACTCACCACTAATGACAGAATCTTATTTTCAACTTTAGGCCAAATTTCATTATCCTTAGAGACACAAAAAAAATTACATTCCTTAATACACGTTGTAGGAATATAAGTGTAGTTTAATCCACAATGAAAACCACCCCATTTGGATATCTACAGGTCAAGTTATAGCCTAAAAACTGACGACTATTTAGTGAAATATGTCCAGTGAAACCAGTCCAATTCATTCTCATCTTACACTATCAACACTCTTACTCCAACATTTATCATTTTTACAACAATTCCACCTTATTCATGCCTCAATTACATATCTATTTCATATCCAGACCTCAACTCATCAACAAATCCACACATGTTCTATCCAATCAAGGATCAAATAATACATATGATAACATGCAAATCAAGATTAGTATTCCCATACCTTCTTTAACTCAATTCCTACTTCAATGCTCAAATCATTCTAACCTTTCAAGAAAATATCACACATCCAACATTAAGATGACCAAGAGGACAGCAGCATAGAAAATAGTAGGATCTAACTCCCTTGATGCAGTAGCATATAAGTACTTCAAGTGATGATAATGAATCAATAAGCAAGCAAAAATTCCAGGAGGTGTGAGTGAGAGAGTTTCGGTGGTGATGAGAGAACAAGATGATGAAGAACTAAACAAAACAGAACACCCCAGCAGAAGCTTGTCTCCTCCAATTCTAGGTGTCACCAAATGGTAATAGCATGTGGCTTCATGCATGTTCTACCCTTGTCCCACTTAGGAGTTGCCACTCATCCACACAACACGCTGCCATTTGTCACCAAGTAATTAGTCAACGTATAAAAAATAAATAAACTGTATTGATTTAGGCCGAATTTAAAAAACTTGTCTTCATAAAAGTTTTATCTTATCCTCTTAACTTTCTAATGGTATAAAGTTTGTAATTTTTGGAGATCATAATCAAAATATATGCTACTTACAATTTTAAGTGTCACACTTAGATGTCACCAAGCAATTAACCACGTATAAACCATAAACGGTATTAATTTAGTCCGATTGTGACAAAGTTATCTTCATGAAAGTTTTAATTTATCCTCTTAGCTTTCTAACGGTATAAAGTTGGTAATTTCTGGACATAGGAATCAAAACATATGGCACTTACAAGTTGGAGTGTCACATTGGTTTGTAAACAAACACTAGATGTCACAATTGATCATGCGAAAAATTCACTTCAAGCTTCGATTTTTTAAGAACTTTCAAGCCTTCTTTTCAATTAATCATCACCCAAACCTTGTGTAATGTATCCATGACATATATTCCGAGACCCAGGCCCAACATTAATACTTTAAGTCTCTAATGAAGACAATAAATTCTAATTCTTTAAGTATGATTCTTTAAACTATAATTTAAGACATATGCAATATATGTTCAATGAAACATTACAACTAGGGTACAATTTGGGGCCTTACAGGATCTTCCTCTACACTTAATAAAACTAGAGTTTTATTTAGTAGAGTATCCCTATTGCCCTCAACTAAGAAAACAATAGCTTGTGAAGAAATAAAATCCGAAGGCAGATATTTTTCCTTCCTTTGACGTTGACTCCTCCTAGGTTCACTAGGAGGGTCTACACTTGGTCTTTTTAACACACTTGAGAGTTCAACACTTGGAGAAGGGGTAGGTCCATTTGATGGATCCTTATTTACGACTGAGTCTTTAAGAAGCAAATCTTCAAAGAACTCAACATCCCTTGATTCTACAATCACATTAGAGTCAGCTTCTAGTACCCTATAAGCTTTTTTTTGCATAGCCTACAAATACACTTTTAAGTACTCTTGGTCCCAACTTTGTTCTTTTGTTGTCAGGGGCTTTATAATAAGCTACACAACCCTAAACTTTCAAATTTGACAAGTTTGGCTTCCTTCCTTTCCATACTTCATATGGAGACACTTTAGTCTTTAAGGATGGAATTTGATTATGCAAATGACATATAGCCAATAAAGCCTTACGCCATAAGTTTTTTTACAAACCTGAACTCAAGAGCATATAATTAACTATGTCTTTTAGAGTTCTATCTTTCCTTTTAGCTAAACCATTTTACTGGGGAGTATATGGTGCACTAGTTTGGTGTATAATACTATTTTGTTCACAAAATTTTGAGAACTCATTGAAGAATTATTCTCCTCCTCTATCACTTCTTAAAATTTTAATCTTTTTACTTAGTTTATTTTCAACAAGAGACTCATATGTCTTAAACATATTAAATGCTTCATCCTTAATTTTCATCAAATAAACATGCACAAATATAGAGCAATCATCAATGAAAGTAATGAAGTATTTATTACCACCTCTTGTTAAAAAATCATTAAATTCAGATATGTCTGAATGCACTAAATCAAGCTATTTGTATGTCTTTCAACTTTAAGAAAAGGAATTTTGGTTGTCTTTGCTTGTATGCATGTTTCACGTTTCTTATTCACTTGGCCATTATAAGAGATTAGTCCTTTTATAGACATATAATGAATCACTTTATGACTAACATTTCCTAATCTAATATGCTATGAAGAATAAGAAGCATCAACCAAATAAAGAGAAACATCATTCACTTTATTAAGACTAAGCTTAAACATACCATTACAAGAATATCCTTTGCCTATAAAAATACCATTATTAGACATGATTACATTATTTGACTCAAATACAACCTTCAAGCCCTTCTTGTTCAGGATATCCGTAGAAACAAGGTTCTTGATCACATCCGGAATATGAAGAATACTAGCGAGCACTAACTTTTTGCTAGAAGTGAATAGCAAATGCACATCTCCCTTTCCATGCACCTTCGCTTTCACACCATTGATCATGACCACTTCATGTCCATCAAGAACTTCATAGTTCTTGAATTGGTCCTTGTTATTGCGCACATGAATTACTGCACCAGAATCATACCACCAATCTTTAGAAGGAATTGATGTTACCATATGAAGTTCCATCACAGTGCTAAGAGTCAAGGTTGCTACAATTTATGCACATTCATCAACAATGTTAGGACTAGGAATATTGTTTCCTTTTTACTTCTTGTTGGATCTGCAGTCGTCCTTGTAGTACCCTTTCTTTCCACAATTGTAGCAAACCTGATTCTTTTTCTTATCTTTAGCATTAGCATTTTCAGGTTTCTTCCTTTTAGAATTGTTAGATTTCTTCTCATCTACAAAATTCACCTTTGGATCTCCTTCCACTTCTTTTCTTTGAAGAATTCTTGCACTTTCTTCAATTAAAAGATGCTTCAAAACACTACTGATAGTTAAAATTTCAGAAGTGTGCAATAAATTCTTTTGATAATCATCCAAATAAGAAGACAACTTAGCAATAATTGCCTTTACTTGTAGTGATTCAGAAATTTCAACACCCAAGTCTTTAAGTTTTAAAACAATCACTTGTAAATTGAGGATTTGATCAATAGGAGAGGAACTATCAATAAATTTAAATTCAAAATATCTTTTTATAAGAAACTTATCTGCACCTTGCTTTTGAGATGCATATTCACGTTTAAGCGATGCCCAAATCTCCTTTGGACTCTTTACGGTTGTAAAGAGATCATAAAGGTTGTCTAAGAGGGTTTTGAGAATGTGACCTTTGCAAAGCAATTTATCTTCTTGGCGCTTGTCTCATTCAACCTTCCTTGTGTCTACTTCACCCTCCTTTGGAAGAGGAATTGTAGGAAGAGTGGGCTCAAGTACATATGCAATTTTCAAAGTAGTGAGGAAGAACATCATCTTGTCTTTCCAACAATTGAAGTTGGTGTCGGTTCCATCAAGGTGATCTAACTTCACAAAGCCTTGGTTCATCACTTTGAGAGTGGATTCTTGAGTGGACTTTATGATGGCAAAAAAATAACACTTTAAGATTGTAATAGAATGGAAGTCCACAAAACAAAAGATGAACAATGAATTAAATGGTGTTGTAAAGAATTGAGAGAACTTGAGATCAAAAACACAAAGTTTAAAGTGTTCTTGACGTGTTGGACACTTTCCTTAAATTGTTATTTGCCCCCAATATACTTGCAAACCAATTTAAAGACAAATTACTTATAGGATACAAAAAACACAAGAACATTCAAGTTATAAGAATATGAATGTTCTTCAAGAATTATGAATGCAGAGATTGTGTTGGTAGAATTGTTCAAAACTTTTTAATCTTGACTAAAACTTATGTATATATAGAGTTTTTAGAACAGTCACGGCTATTCATGACAAGTCACAACTCTTGAAAAAGAAGCAACCCTTTAGAACAGTCATGTCTGTTTATTACAAGTCACAACTCTTGGAAAGGAAGCAACCATTCAGAAAAGTCACCACTCTTAGAAAGGAAGCAACCCTTCAGAACAGTTACGTTTGTTCACGATAAGTCACAACCCTCGAAAAGGAAGCAACCTTTTAGAACAGTCACATCTGTTCACCACAAGTCACAACTCTTGGAAAGGAATCAGCCTTTCATTTCTTAAGTTTGACTTTAACTACTTACATCACAAACTAATTTCCAACTATGCTTATTCCCATTTTATAATTAATAAAAATTATTAATAGTATAAAATAAATTTATCTTATGAACATTATTAATAGTATAAAATAAAATTTTATGAACTTCATTAAAAAAGATCTATTAACAAAATCAAAGCGAGTTAAATAAATATTTTAAATTTACTTTAAGATATAATATATTTCATAATATTTTAGAGACAACAAAATTTACTCTAAAGTATAATTTATTTTAAAAGAGGAATAATTTATATTAAAATTTTAATTTAGTTGAATGTATGAGAATATTATCTTCCTACCACATTACATGTGAGTCTATCGAAAATAATATTTTTTATATAAAATAAAGTTGCGTATTATTAGACCTCCTTAAATCTCACAACTATAATATATGAGAATGTTAAAAAGTTAAAATATTTTCAAATAAAAATAAAGAATAACTCCGCGAATGTTTCAACTTGGTATTGATTAAGCTCTAATACTGTATATTATAGGTACCGTATCTACGGTATGTTTCATTTGGTTTCGTCCAATCAAAGGCAAAAGCCAAGGCCACTCAATCCAAACAAGGAGTGGGGACCACCGCCCATTTTGGGTTCTCCAATACTGCCTTCTTTCCACCGTCCACGTCAGCTTTTTCTCCCAACTTATCCTCTCTCCTCGTAACATTCAATTTTTGTACCCTACTCTCGCTCCGGTATCAGTTAAGGCTACTCGCTCCGCAACCGTCAACTTCTCTCTTTCACCGGACACTAGTCTGTTTTGAGGCTCAGATTTTCCTATTGATTAATTCTCAATTTGTCAACGCACACTCTCTGAGCGCGAGCGTGCAGACTAACGTTGGCCAAATAGTCCAAGAACAACCTCTTTTGCTCTGCTTGGATATGTGACCTCTAGTATCACTCCACGTGTAACTTCTTCACTTCTTGACGCCTCCAATAAACAAAGAAGACTTGCTTGCTTGCAAGTGCTTAAGCTCTAATCGCATTACAGCTTTCTTCGTTACCCGTGGCCATGATGAGATTCTCAAACTCAGACCAGTCAAGTGAGGTGAAGCAGAACCAGAAGCAATACCATTGAAAGGAGAAGACGAAGAAGAAGAAGGTGAAAGGGTCAGGGGTGGTTCGCCAGGTTCCTGCTATGTTTTGTTATGGAATTTTATGTGGTGTGCTCATTCATGTTTCTTGGTTTTGAAGGCAAGATACAGAGAGGGTAGTTGAAAGATATAGCAATGGAGTGCTATGAGATACTTAAAGATATTGGGTCAGGGAACTTCGGTGTTGCTAAGCTGGCTAGAGATAAACGAAGTGGTGAGCTTTACGCTGTCAAGTATATCGAGAGAGGACAGAAGGTGGTGTTTTAGCTTCAGTTTCATTGAAGTTTTCCTTTTTAGATTTTGATTTGGAGTTGCAAGTGAGAGCGTGTACTAGGTTGTCACTTATTCATATGAGTAGTCGAGATTTTCTGTAATCTTATGAGATATTCAGTCTATAAGTCATGTTTGTTGATCTGGGTTTTGGTGATTTGATCAGTTTTTAACTGGATGCTAGAAGTGTTTTAAGTAAATAATTTCTGGGTCTGTTGGTTTTGCAGATTGATGAGCATGTGCAGAGGGAGATAATGAACCATCGATCATTGAAACATCCTAATATTATCCGATTCAAACAGGTACATATATGCTTAACTCAAATGTCAAGTGAAATCCTTCAGATGTTCTAAAGCTGAAAGTTGAACTCTGTTTTGGCATTACCAGTTGCTATAAACAGAGCATATTTTGTATGATTAATCTGTCTTCCTCGCTATTTCTGTATATATATATATATATGTCGATGGAATAAGGAACCTGTACAATTTTCCTCCCTTAAGTTCATAAACATTTCAATCTTGAAAGGCAAGATCGTTCCTTTCAATTTTTAAAGGGCAGATTCTGCAAGATTGAAAAGCTACAATCTTGGCAAGAAATGTTTGTTTTAAGAGGTCTGTACTTTCTTTTTCACTGTTGCAGGTCTTGTTAACACCAACTCACTTAGCCATAGTCATGGAATATGCTGCAGGAGGAGAACTTTTTGAAAGAATATGCAATGCTGGTAGATTCAGTGAAGATGAAGTAAGTCCATCAGGAAAAAAGAAATTTTTTTTGAGTTCCCATCTTTTGGGATCGTTCTTAATTTTCTTTCGCTTTCCTGCTTCTGGTAAATTTTCTTGCAGGCAAGATATTTCTTCCAACAACTCATATCAGGAGTCAGCTACTGCCATTCCACGGTGAAACTTCCAAGCTGATCTTACTTAAAAATGGTTATAGTCCATTCCATTCTTTTCTTCACCTCTAGAAGGTTGATTAACACTCTCCTCTGATACAGCAAATCTGTCACAGAGATCTTAAACTGGAAAACACCTTGCTCGATGGGAGCTCAGCTCCACGTCTTAAGATATGCGACTTTGGCTATTCCAAGGCAATGAACTTAGTAATCAATATAAATTGGATTTAGATTTGAACCAAAACACTGATACCCTTTTGACATTATTATTGGATTCAGTCTTCGGTTTTACATTCTCAACCCAAATCTACTGTGGGAACACCAGCTTACATTGCACCAGAAGTATTATCACGAAAAGAATATGATGGGAAGGTAATAAATTTTCTGTTAATTAGGTAGGGTATTGTTTGGTAACCTAACTTCCAGCAACATTAATCTTTTGAATTATTGAGGATAGATTGCAGATGTTTGGTCTTGTGGGGTTACCTTGTATGTGATGTTGGTCGGAGCTTATCCGTTTGAAGATCCTGATGATCCAAGGAACTTCAAGAAAACAATTCAGGTTAGTCAGCTATTTATTGTAACGAAACTTCAGAGATTGGAGATTTCTGATGAGATATTTAACTAATGACAGAGGATTCTCAGTGTTCACTACTCCATTCCTGACTATGTTCGAGTTTCCAAGGAATGTAAACACCTTCTGTCAAGAATTTTTGTCGCCGACCCTGAAAAGGTACACCAAGACTATGTATAGTATACTCGATTACTTCATTGTTACTTGTTTTCACTCATTTTAAAAAAATATTAGATATATATTTTCTCGTAATTTTAATTATTTTTAATTATTTATCATATCAGAAATTAAAAAATATTTAATTAAGCATTATTCCATTAATTAACTTTTTTATTTAAATGTTAGATATTTTAAGATTAATAAGCAATTATTTTTGTCATATTTCATATAATTTCAAAACATCTTATTGAAATTTCAAAAATCTAATATTTCCATGTTTTGAGTAAAAAATAAATGAAAAAATAGATACAACTTAATATAAATGACAATTTTTAAAATATATAAATTAAAATAAAAATATCAAATGAAGCAAAATTTGAATATATCTAATCCAAAATTATTTTTTATAAAAAAATAATATCAGATTTTTTTCATTTCTAAAAACTATTATAAATTTCACTGATTTTTCAAAATTATAATAATTTTTTCCAATCGTGTTTTCTTTTCTCTTCTGCAGAGAATAACAATCCCAGAGATAAAAAACCACTCTTGGTTTACGAAGAACATACTCATGGAAGACGAAGAAGGTAGCTTGAAAAACGACGACTCGAGTGAAGAATCATCACAAAGCATCGAAGAAATATTAGGCATAATAAAAGAGGCAAGGAAGGGTGGAGAGGGACTAAAGTCTCTTGGAGGAAGCATGGAGTTTGACGACATGGAAGATGCTGATGATCTTGACATGGATGATATAGAGTCAAGCGGTGATTTTGTTTGTGCACTATAATTTATTTTATTTTATAGATAGTGTTTGTGTTTTTTTTTTGAAAAAAAGAGACGATGATAAGCCGAACTCTTTCCGGTGTCTGGACTAGACAGGAAGAATCAATTCGAATGGTTGTCTTGTTTCCAAGTTGAGTGGATGCTTGTTCTGCAGTTCTGGGTCTGTGTAATGGGATCGCAAAATGACATGTATGTTTGTTGGAATATTTAGTTCTGTGAAATTTGTGAAAAGTAGATAAAAAATGTAAAAAGGTATCTTTTTTTTTAATTTCACATCTTCTAGTTATTAAAATTTGAGTTAATTATATAAAAATATATAATATAAATGTTAAAAATATTTAATAAATAGATAATTCAAAAATTTTAAAATTCGAGTTAGGCAATAAAACGTGGATAAGCACTTGGACTGACATTAAATGTTTGTATAATTATGTCCAAGTCAACCCTCAATTGAAAAACATATCCTTTCCTGGCGGAACCAGTAAACTCTCGTTACGATCCGATCATAGTCTTTTAATTTATGTTTGCACTAAGACATAATCAGTCCACTCGCTTGTTTCGGATTGGTTCTTCTTCCTAAACAACGGTAAATATCTTCTTATGACAAAGATCTATTGGGTTCCTTTTTCCTTGGAATCGGACAGTTCGTTAGTTTTAAATGTTTGAAGCCATTCAGAGAATTACATGTTGTGCAAGCCATCCACTTCAACCACCGACTGCCATTTGCCATTCAGTTTGACATTGTATGTCCACAATCATAAGCAAACAAACAAAAAATTATTAAAAGATAGCTAGTTTGATGTGAACGATCCCAATTACCTTTAAAATATTAATAATTTTCATTATAAATAATTTTATTTAACTTATAAGTTGGATAGTTTTAAATACTAGACGCACGTCAAATGCAAATTATATAATTATTTGTAAAATTTTTGTTTGCATTATGCTATCGCAAATTTTAAATCACCTAAATCTGATCGGGTTGAGTTCCAGGCTTTGAGTTTCGGATTTTCTTAAACGTTGAACTGAGTATTCTCAAACTTCTTCAGACCTCGCATTCGACTTTTCGTTAATGTTGTTTTTAAACTTGGGCTGAGCCTAATTCTTTAAAAAATAATTGGGCCTATGCCATCCCAATAGTCGGGTCAGCCATTTCGGGCTTAAACTTTTCCACCGATCCATGTAAGTCTTATAAAGGCCATAAATAGTTTGACACGTGTTGCGTTCTTATAGGGACTCACACATCCAAATATTAATGGATATCACTGTAGAATTTCCACCTGGTATAAAACTCCTCTAAAATCAAAACCCTAATTTAGCTGCGAAGGGCACAACAACAACTGAAGTGAGGAGGAGCAGGGCAGCGTTTCTTTTCCACATAGAAGATGAAGGTATTGTTCCTTCATAGTCTTTACAATGGTTCTAAACACGAACCCTAGCTCGGTTTTTTTTTCCTTGTTTTGTTCATTAATTCGTTGTCTCAATGTTTTTACGGCAGTTCAATATTGCGAATCCGACTACTGGGTGCCAGAAAAAGCTTGAAATAGACGA
>JAOTAY010000191.1:1967476-1986558 GCA_025629805.1 Erythroxylum baracoense | reverse complement strand
ATCTATGTGCAAGAGAAGGAACAAGAAGTGTATTAAAAAGTGGTAGATTGGATGACAATACCACTGTGCCAGCCCCTGTCATTAGAAATGTCCTCCCATTGGCATTTGCAATGCTTGTTCTTTGTGGTATAGTTCTTGGGGAAAAATCTCTTTCATCGTTCGTCATATAGTCAAAGGCTCTCGAATCAAGAATCCACAAAGAATCAGTTTTCTTGACATTAGAGTTTAGAAAAATTGTAGCTGAGGTAGCATTGTGTCCTTTAGTTGGACTCAAAGTGAGGGTTAAGTCATTGGCAATTGAAGCTTGACTAATAGAGACAACAACGAATCCTCTAGCAATCTACCTATCCTTGCCTGTGTTGGCAGTCTGTCCTCCAGTATGTTTCTTCTTTGCTTATAACTGATTCCACCATTCGAGGTAGCCATGAATACCTTACCTCCAGAATTTGTAGTTACCTCCAAAATTTGTAGTAAACCCAGGTGGAACATCTATGTAAATCTCCTCTTAAAGCTCACCGTAGAGGAATGCATTTTTCATATCGAATTGATGTAAGGGCCAATTAAAAATGCATGTCTCACATTTAAACTCAGAAACTGTCAAATTTAAAAATAAAACAGGAAAATCATGTTTCAAATAGCCGAGTGATGGGTGGCCTAATTGACGGCACCAAAGATAAATCTGCTCCTCTTTGGACTAGTTGGAATGAATGGTCTGACATGTTTGACCTATCTTCACGTACTCCAAATAGTAAAGCCCACCCCCCTTCATACCACGTCTAATGATCTTCTTCGTATGAATATCTTGAAGGAAGAAAACATTAGGGTAAATAATTGCAACACGTTGTAGTTCTTTAGTAATCTAGCTTACAGATACTAATTTATGTGCAAGAGAGGGAACAAGAAGTGTATTAGAAAGTGATAGATTGGATAACAACACCATTGTGTCAGCCGCTGTCACTGGAAATGTCTCCCTATTGGCATTTGCAATGCTTGTTCTTGGTGGTATAGTTCTTTGAGAAAATTTTCTTTCATCGTTGGTCATATGGTCAAAGGCTCCCGAATCAAGAATCCACAAAGAATCGGGTTTTTCACATTAGAGTTTAGAAAAACTATACCTGAGGTGGTATTGTGTCCTTCAGTTGGACTCAAAGTGAAGGTTAAGTCATTGACAATTGAAGCTTGACTAACAGAAACAATAGCCAATCCTCTAGCAATCTACCCATCCTTGCCTGTGTTGACAGTCTCTCCTCTAGTACGTTTCTTCTTTGCTTGTAATCGATGCCACTATTCGGGGTAGCCATGAATCTTAAAGCATGTCTCTTTAGTGTGTTTAGATCCTCCATAATAAGAACATTTATGTCCATCAGATACATTCTTTGATTTAGAAGTGAAATTTTGACTTTCTATCTAGACCAGAGTTAGGTACAAGAGTTCTCATTCTCAAGCCTTTAGATGCCAACACGGCACCCTGTGATTCCTCTGGCGTAGTTCCTATCATCACTGTTTGGCGTGTTGCCTCATGGCAAACATGGGCATACGTTTTTCCCATAGTAGGGAATGGTTGAATTTACAGAATCTACCTCCGGATCCCATTGAGCCAATCATCCAAACCATCCAAAAAAAATGTATGCTCTTTCTTCTTGCACTATACTATTGTAATAGTATGAATTTCTACTTGGCATCGCAACAAATTGAGTCTCCAAAAATCAAATTTTGTCATAATTCCTATAGTGTGTTGCAATATTTTTCTACTAAACCACCTGCTTGCTTTAATTATAATACTTTGCGTCGGAGATAATATACCTTAGATGCATATATTACTACCATCAAAGTAGATTGTTACAATGGCATCCCACACTATTTTTGTTGTTGGAAATTTGATAAATTTCCCAATCATGGAAGGATCCACCAAGTTAATTAGCTAGCTTTTTACTGTGGCTTTATCTGTATGCCACTTTCGGAACATTAGGTCTGTTGATTCGTGTTGGGATAAGTCACCATTGATATGACCCAACTTGTCTTTGCCAAATATGTGCATCTCCACTACGGGACCAAAGTGCATAATTGGTCCCATCCAACTTGATTCCAATTGGAGCAGTGGTTGAGTCAGTCGTTGGATTTGAAATTGTAGTCTGGGATAGAAATTCAGTCATTTTTTTGTGTGAATTATGTTAGAATACAGGGTGAAGAGGAGGAAATTTCAGGATTTCGTCTTCTTTTTTCATGGTGAAAGGTATAGATTTAAACCCTAATGTTATTGTTTTTGAGTGGTAAGGGATATCCTAGCTTTGATACCAGGAGAGACTTTTGTCATGGCTACCTTTTAAAAGAGTAAATCTCTTATTTCGTATGTATAATTGTACAGAGGTGATATTACACATATATGGCAGTCCATATGCTCTATATTGGAAAAATGCAAATCAATAGAAATCTTACATAATTCTGGCTATAATAGATCGATTCCTTCCTTTACTCTTCCAAGTGACAGCCCATGCCAACACTCGTGTAATTATAAGAACACAAGAACAAAGCAAGAAACATGATCCAACTCGCGGTCATGGAGGTAACAATCTCTTGAGCAAGTCTCCAGATCATTTCACGCGAAACAAGCAGAGATCCATCTCCATCAATAGTGAAAAGGGAAAATGCCAAAGGATTGAGGTTGCCCTGTGGGACTGGAGAATAACCAAATACATATATATGTACTGGCCTTTAGTCATACACCCTCCCACCGTCCCTAGACCAATCCTCCTAAGTGGTGGAGTTCATTGGCATAAAGGCGGTGGTGGGTGGTGGCGATGCTAATTTAGTTGAGATGTGGATGAACTGATCAAGTAGGGAGCTCTATAGGTTATTATATACAAGAAAAAGGAACGAGTTTGAGGACACGGAGAAGACTGAAGAGAGACTCGATGGTTTAAGAAGGGTATGTAGAAAATCGAAAAGAATAAGAAAGTGAAATGGAAAGTGGGGTATGGGTGGGTTACCTCTCCTGTGGGTTAGCAATGGTCGAATCTTCTATGGAATATGCGGCGACCACCACCTCCATTGCTTTTTCCACATTTCTTATTTTTTGTAACTTTACTATTTTATTTTATTGCTCATATTCTCAATTTTCTATTATTTACTCACACAGTAACACGCTCACTCGTGTGGATAATATATTCGACGCTAAAATGAAGAAAAGAAAGCTGATCATAATTCAGAACCATTACCACCATCACTAAATGCTGGATAGATATGTTCCAAGCATATTCATAAAACAGACATTAACAGAAGCAAAAGTTCAAGAGAAAGTGAGACTTAAGGGTTGGCTTAATATGGTCATGTCACTCTGTGCAATTGATGAGGAAAACAAAAAAGCAAAGAAGGAATTGTTAATTAGAAAGTGCTTTTGGGATGCCTTAGAACTGAAGCAAGAACCATTGGTAGATATATAGGCTACAGTTTCCTGAGAGCGGTCTCGTAAGATTAGTATCGAGTTCCTTTAGAATGTAAAGTACGCAGAGGTAGACTACCGAGAACAGCTCGACCATTGCGGTTTAGAATTCACATACTCGATTCCCTCTTCTCTTCAACTTTTGAGATATTATATTATAAACCTAATTCGCGTCAAAATCGCCTAATAAGATGACATCTTCCTCCAAAAAGCCGTGCAATGAATTCCAAATACTTGAAATCTTATCCAGTAAACAAGCAAATGGATAATTCTTTTCTTATAGCACATATTCCTTACTTACTCTTCATCATTTCATGATCGACCATGAGAAAATGTGGAATGAGCCTTACAGCTTTCATTCTGAAGGAAAGAACAATGGAACCTGAATCCCTCAGATGTCTTGAGTTTCATACAAGAAATGTTAAAGAGAAACAGTGCTCCAATCATAATGAAAAGGCAAATTCAAAGCCGTTGTCTGCATTTTATATGATTACATCAGAGATAGCAACAAGTCTATTGCTACTAAAGAAAAAATTTGGAATGTTGCACTGGCAATAACTTCTCAATCAAACTATTCCCTACCCTTTTCTGCCTATTAAATGACCATTCCCAACTTGCCACAGCAAACCAAATCCTTTTCCCATGGCTACCGATACAACCACCAACCGGCCACCGCGGGTCACCTGGACAACACACTCCAGGCTTCTCCTACTCATTGCCATAGTTATACTTGTCCTGATAGTCCTAGTCGGCTTAGTTGTGCTCATTACCTGGCTAGCAGTCAAGCCTAAACGAATCTTTTACACCGTTGACGATGGCTCAATCAAAAACTTCAACATTAACACCAACCGCATCAATGCCACATTCGGTCTTGTTATAATGGCACACAATCCTAACCGCAGAATCTCCATGTACTACGATTCCATCGAAGTGACAGTGGCTGCGCATGGCCAAACCGTGGCGTTTAATACCCTCGAACCATTTTATCAACCTCGGAAGAACGTAACTAGACTAGATGCGACGCTTGAGTCCAGAGACGTGGCATTGTCAAGCTCTTTGTCCAGAGACCTCAGGTTGGAGAAAAGGTCTGGACAAGCAGAAATAGATGTCCTAATTAGGGCCAGAATTCGGTTTAAGATTGGAGTGTTAAAGTTGAGACATCGTACACTCAAGATTTCATGTTCTTCTGTAATGATCAACTTCTCATCTTCCAAAGGTTTTCAGAGGGCGTACTGTGATATAGACTAAAGGTCGTAACGACTTAGTTTCTGTCTCTAGTTTTAATCTTCTTCTGAGAATTGCATGATTTGTGTGAGCCAGACCAGAACCAGTATTTACTGTTTTTTCGTAGTGTCATGAGAAATGGTGTGAAAACAAATATTTGTGTTGATTTCCTTCTGTGATTACAAGCTTGGTTAAGTTGTACTTACAAAATGTTTTAACATAATAATTATTTTATTTTTATTTTTATTATGGTATAAATTTCAGTTACATGTAAATAACTTCGCATGGCTGGTTAATTTGCAATAGATGCCATCATCCTTTTCCATGCAATAAATGATAGTTGTCGATGTATAAGCACCCGATGATCAAATCTTTTGTACCACTAGCTTGTATCAATTCTGTACAGAAGATTTTCGTTCCTTGCACTTAAAAAGGTGAAATCATCCACTCAGGTGCCTCTACACCCCGGCCCGATAGAGTGGTGGAGGGGTAAAAGAGGATTTCATTCCTAAGCACTGGAACGTTAGGCCTCATAGTTGAAAGTTGAAACCGTCTACACTAATTGCCTCCATGGTTTCTTCTGGTAACGCAAAAGAAAAATCGAAAAGAGGATGACTAGAACATGGTAATTCATTAATGAAATTATATTCAATTAAGATTAATCAAATGTGTGTAGGAAACAATTAAACATTTCATTTACCAATTAGTAAATAATTTTCATTCAATTATAAATTACATAAGCCAACGAAGTTATTTAGAATATTAGATTAGACATTATTGTTTTTAAAAATAGGTAAAAGATCATGTATTTACGTGATTTTACTTATTTTTAACACTATTTTAAAATTAATAAAAATACTTGTTTTAATAAATTGGTTACGTAATTGACTATTAAGTACCTAAAAAAAGTTTGTATAATTATTCTAATTTGATTTTAGTAATGAACATAATTAAAATAACTATTGTTAAAACAATTGCAACAAAGCCAAATGCATCTAATTTTGTATTGGAAAATAAATTGTTGTTTGTGGAAATATTTGTTAACTAAAGATGAGCAGTGCGCTTAGTGCTTTTCGCCGAAACTCAAAATATATCTCATTATTCTTTATGTATAGCCTGAATTTTGTTAGAGTTTGTAGGTGATATATTCCGAAGATACTTTTGCGTACTATTATGGTTGCAGTTGAATCTGCCGTGTAGTGCGATAGAAATAAGTACTTATTTATTGTAGTTTTTAAATGTAGTTATATGTTTAAATTTTTGAGTGAATAATTGGAGATTAAAGAAAAGTACAGTGTCGTTGTAAAAATTGATAAGTAAAAAGAGAGTTGTGAAAAAAAAGTGTTTCTGCGTTAAAAATTCTACTTTTCATTAATAACCTTTTTATAACTATTATTTTTCATTATACTCTGAACTGATAGAAAGTAAACATGTGAAATATTTATAATTTGAATTTATATAACTAATAATATATATTTTTATGAAATATTTAATTTACTAAATTTATTTTATTTATCATTTTTTATTTTAATTTAATATTTTCTTATTTATAATTTGAATTTATATGAATAATAATATATTTATATGAAATATTTTATTTATTAAATTTATTAAATTTATATTTTTCTTATTTTAATTTAATATTTTATTATTTATAATTATAAATTTATATGATTTATAATATATTTTTTAATTATTTATACAACAATTAATAGTTTATTAAATTAATGAATTTTTTAGTCATTTGATCTCTTTTCAGTAACCGCAACCGCACTTGTCGAACACCTATTTTCATATTTCAATAGTTATCAAAACAATAATTCCAAACACATAAGAATAAGTACTTATCATTTCAACTTATTGATTTTAACAAATTATCAACCGCCACCGCTCCCCCAAATCAAGCCTTAATCTTTAAACGATTTTATGATGGTCTAATAATAGTTTAACCTTTTAAATCTTGGACTTCTTGTCTTATGAATTTAAATTTCGGTCAAGTTTTTAAAACAAAGGGTGAAACTATCAAAGTATAATATTGTCATATTATTGGCATATAGATGTGTAATTTACTAATTACTAAGTTTTTTGGATATTGTTTAAAGTATAACAGTTGATACAGCATGCTATCCCAAAAAATAATAAAGTCTTATTAGTAAAAAAATCATTTTGACAAAATATGCAATCGAGTCCATAAATACTTAATCAGAACAACGTACTTGCCATTCTAGTTGCTGATTAACCAAACATTTCAGAGAATCCATTCATGGATGACACAGGAAATTATGAGCAAGTGCCCAGATGGACGGGGACTACAAGTCCGACCAGAACACCAGCAGAAGAGTCCGAAACTAGATTACAAGTTGACGATGAATCAGATAACCAAAGCGTAGCTTCTGATGAAGATGATGCAGACGATTCCTTCAGCGAGATAGACAGAGACTTCCCATTTAGCCCTGTTTTTAGTGTTATTCTTCCACCACCTGGTCCAGAAATTCACAGAGCTCCATCGACCAAGATGGAGATGGAACCAGTTAGGTCTCCACCATCTCGTACGGAGATTGAGAGAGCTTCATCGGTGAGGATAGAAATGGGACATGTTGGGCCATCAAATGCTGTGGGTGATAAGAATAACAACGTGGCAAGGAGGACGAGCACTGACGATGAACGTCGTCGGTCAAGAACTGCATACACAAATGGCATTTCCCTGACATGGAAGAACTTGTGGGTGACTGTTCCTGACGGTAAAAATGGTCGCCGGCCGATCCTGCAAGGGCTAACAGGTTTTGCAAAGCCAGGGCAGTTGTTGGCTATAATGGGTCCTTCCGGCTGTGGCAAGTCTACGCTTCTTGACACTTTGGCGGGTATGCCTATACTCCAATCTATTCTAAGTCGCTCTATATATAAAATCAAGATTTTGAACTAACGATAGATTGTTTTTTTGAAAATTATAATAGATTTCGCTATTACAATATTTATCAATGATTAAAAATCAAATTGATTTGATGAGTTCAATCATAAAAATTTTGAACTGTCTAATTTTTTAGTTTCGTTTTTAAATTTTCGGTTCAATTTATTATAATATCTCTTTTATGTAAAAAATTAATCATTTTTTTAATTAATCGGTCAATTTTATTAATTAATAAATTCTTATAAACTAAAATAAATAAATAAATTTTCATTTAGTAATGTATTTTTTCAATTAAAAGAATTCTATAAGTTTTTATCAGAAACTGTTATGTTTGATATAAAATTCTATTTTCTTGGTTGAAATAATGTTAATGCTAATAAACAATCCGAAAACTGCAGGGAGATTAGGTTCAAATACAAGACAAACAGGGGAGATACTAGTCAATGGCCGCAAAGAGACGCTAGCTTTTGGAACTTCGGTGAGAAATTAGATATACATATAATGTTTAGAAAGTTAATCACGAACCATAATTAGGTTTAAACTTTAAAGTATAACATAGAAGGTTAATAAACACTATACTATAGAGAAACATTTCTTTTCCTCGAACACAACTCTTGACCGTTAGGTTTCTCTCGTATCTGCAGGCCTATGTAACTCAAGATGATAACCTAATAACAACCCTGACTGTGTGGGAAGCAATCTACTACTCTGCACAGCTTCAACTTCCAGACTCCATGCCCATATCTGAGAAGAAAGAAAGGGCCAAGGTGACAATAAAAGAGATGGGTTTGCAGGAGTCACTCCATACTAGAATCGGAGGTTGGGGCAAAAAAGGGTTAAGCGGTGGACAGAAGAGGAGGGTCAGCATTTGCATTGAGATCTTAACACGTCCAAAACTCCTTTTCCTTGACGAGCCCACTAGTGGACTTGACAGTGCAGCCTCTTACCATGTCATGAACAGCATAGCCAAGCTCGCACACCAGGATGGAAAGACAGTTATTGCCTCCATTCATCAACCTAGCAGCGAAGTTTTCGAGCTTTTCCATAATCTTTGCCTTCTCTCTGCCGGTAAAATTGTCTACTTTGGTCCCGTTAAATTGGCAGACGAGGTATCATATCAAAAGTTGTCTCACTTTACGGTGATCAATGATCAAGCATATCGATGTCTAACAAGTTCCTATGCATTTTCCTGCAGTTTTTTGCATCAACTGGATTCCGATGCCCTACTATGAGAAACCCATCTGATCACTATCTAAGAACCATAAACAAAGACTTTGATGATGTATGTATTTGTATAGCCTAAAGCGTGAAGAAAAAGAACACACCGTTCCATCAGATGACTGATATATTCATTTTTTCAGGACACTGAAACAGGGGTCGGTGTTCCTTCAAGCACAGAACAAGCTATTAATACCCTAGTGAAAGCATACAAATCTAAAAGCATCTGGCAACAAGTTGAACACCAAGTAGCTCGTATAAACCGGCAGGTAAGCGTATCTTCATTTGTAGTCTTCTTAAAAAAGTTTAGGCTCACCCGTAGTCAGAAGTTAAAACCCCATTTAATCAGGTTCGAATTAGGCATTAAAAATGTTTAACTCAGAATAGAAATATCAGTCCAACTCGACTCAGTCACAGCTCGGTCCGCCCAAGTTCTTATCCCTTTTTTACTTGATGAGTTTGAAACTTTTTTGAGTTGCTTGAAATTCAATAAAAATTGAAAAATTCAAGTCATATTAAAATTCAATTGAATTTAACGTCAAACTCACTTTTTCATGCATTAATCAAAATTTAGATCAAATTTAAATTTATAAATTAAAATTGAGCTTGAACTTAGCCATGTTTGATCAAATTCATAAATTGAGCTTGAACTTAGCCGTATTTGATCAAATTCAATTGAAATATGATTTATTTAAACTTATTGTTGCTCATATTATTTGATAATTTTAGATTTTTTAAATCGATCTGAAGTTTGATTGATATCAAAATTTTCAAACTAGTCTAAAGTATTGAATTCGAAATTAGACTCGCTTTTTAAATATCTAATTAGTTTCGGATCAAACTCAAACTTATAAATTAGATTTAAAGTCATGTTTAAGTCTTATAGAATTTGGATTTATCATATTCATACCTATAATGATGTTGGAGATTTTTACTGTTAAAAACTGCTTGACAATTATGGAATTTTCTTGATCCCGAAGAAAGGGGAACCTCTGAAGAAAGGAAGCCAAGCAAGTTTCATCACTCAGTCCATTGTTCTTACACAGAGATCCTTTGTGAACATGTACCGTGACTTAGGCTATTACTGGCTTCGCCTTGCAATCTACATTTTTGTGTGTCTATGTGTTGGAACAATCTTCCACGACATTGGCCACGATTATGGCTCAATTCAGGTAACTAATAACTTCCCAACATTTCTAACACACCATGTCTAATTACTCCAACGGTTGCTCCGACATTGTTGGATATTCAGGCTAGAGGCTCGATGCTCATGTTCGTCACCTCGTTCTTGACTTTCATGGCAATTGGTGGATTCCCTTCTTTCGTGGAGGATATGAAGGTTGGTCTTGTTGCTATTAAAGATATAAGCAGTAATCTCATCAGCTTACATACCTTTTTTTTTCACGATATCAGATATTTGGTAGAGAAAGGTTAAATGGGCACTACGGTGTTGGAGCTTTTGTGATAGGGAACACATTTTCTTCCTTACCTTACTTACTACTCATCTCTGTGATCCCTGGCGCAATAGCTTATTACCTAGTTGGACTCCAGAAGAACTTTGGACACTTCGTGTACTTCACAATGCTACTCTTCATGTGCATGATGTTGGTCGAAAGCCTCATGATGCTAGTTGCAAGTATTGTTCCAGATTTCCTGATGGGCATTATAACCGGTGCCGGAATTCAGGGTGTGATGATGCTGAATGGAGGGTTTTTCCGTTTGCCGAATGATCTGCCCAAGCCATTTTGGAGGTACCCCGTGTTCTATATCGCCTTCCACAGGTATGCAAACCAAGGGTTGTACAAGAATGAGTTCAAAGGATTGACATTCCCTAACAATCAAGCAGCTGGAGGAGGTACCATTACGGGTGAAGAAATCTTGAGCAACTTTTGGCAAGTGGACATGGATTATTCTAAGTGGGTTGACCTTCTGGTCTTGTTATCGATGGTTGTGGCTTACCGCCTCATATTCTTGGGGATTATAAAGTTTACAGAGAAGGTTAAACCCATTATTAGAGCTTTTTTGGCTGGTCGATCTAGACCAACAAGACCAATCCCCGAGAATCTGTATTCCTCGTCTTTATATCAAGCAAGTTCTTAGGTATTGTCAGGAAAAGGATCATTACTCAGGAACAGATATTGGTATTGCCATCTTTTTTTATATTCAGTATTCATAATTTTTTAAAGAAAATAAAAGGAAAATATATATCTAAATCAACATTTCAATGAGCTCAAGATTATACACAACAAAAAGCAAATCTAATACAACTTATTTACAAACCAAGCTAAAGGTGCTAATTATAATTCATGTCATCAGATAAAGTAGTGTGTAGATTTTTTGTTATTAAAGAAGATCGAATCCAATTAATTATGTTCTTTGCAACCTGATAGGCTTCAGTTTCCTTATGAGCAAATAATTGCGAGTTACGCTCCTTCCAAAAGCTGTAGATGGTAGAAAGAAAGGTGCCTTGACCAATAATAGCATTAGCATAACCCTTTTGAGAGTATCTAATAGCCCAAGAGTAGGGAGAGCCCATTTCCTGTAACAAATATAAGATCCTACTCTAGACCATGTTTGATTATGAGCACAAAAAAGAGAGGTGATTACGGTCTTCAGCTTCCAATTTACATAAAGGGCAAGTAGTGTTGACATTTCCATGCAAATGATGTTTAGTCTTGAGCCTGTTGGGGATAGCAAGCCACGAAATGAATGACGCTTAAGGAGAGATGGAATTATGCCATAAAATAAAAGACCAAGGTACCTTAGTTAATCCCCGATCTGAGTATGTAGTAGATGACAAGATTTGTTGGTTAAACCGCTCACTAGTTTCCAACTTCCACAAGATGGCATCATCCCGTAACATATCGGGAATAGAAGGTAAAATAAGAGCTAGAGTATTGAAACCTTTGAAAGTATCCTGCCATTAGCCATTACAAAGAAGGGAAGAAATCCACAGATTCAGAATGTTTAGATTGTATGGTTAATTTGTAATTGGACCTGTAGGGGTTTATAAGTTCAACATATGTTGTATTTTTGGCTTAAATTAATCAAGTAAAAATACGTAAATTAATCTAGTATATCATTCTTATTTTATATCAAATTTTAAAATGAGTAACAATATAAAAATTACTATCTTTTATCTAGATCAAGATTATTAGAATTTCAAAATATAGCAAGAATTTATTAAATTAAGATTGTAAAACTCAACAATTCTAAGTTTTTTTTTCAATTGAGACAAACACAAATTAGCCATATACATTTTTTTTTAAATTTCTAACCTCACAAAATTAAGAGGGAATGAGAGGAATTAATTCTCAGGCAAGGATGACAATAAATAGGACTAAGCTCATGCTTGTTCAAGCTCCAACTTGATCTAAAATTATGTATTCGACTCTAAATCTAATTTGAAGTGAAATTTGAGTTTGAGTTTGAGTTCGAGCTCGAGCTCGATTAAGATTTATTTTTTTAATTTTTAAAGTTAAAAATTATATTAGTTTTATTAAAATAATGATATTTTATATAAAAATTTTGAATTTTAAATTAGGCCATGCCGGATAGCTCAAATTCAATCTCTAATTAAAGCTTGAATATTTAAAAAAAAGTCCAAATTCTAACTCTAAAGTCCTTCAACTTAAGTGAAATCCGTTGATTTAAGAACGGACCGAATAGATGAGATTTTTCTGTCGACTCTAGCGTCCAGTTTGTGTAGCAGAATGCAATGTTCACTCGCCGTCAAGAAGGTTGACTCACTCGTTTCGCGAAAGAGAGGGTGGAAATTTTGTGAAATGTGTTTTCCACAACTTTATTCCATTGACGATGCTTTAATGTCTAGATTCCAATGTTTTCAGTATTCAACAAACTAATGTACAAGTTCATTGGACTTTCTATTTAAGAGAATCAAAATATAATTATTGGAAAATTGATTCATAAACTTTTTTGTTGTTTACGTCCAACTTTATATTCGTGAAAGACTTGCTAAAATACCATTTATATTACCCTAAATTTTAACAATAAATTGTAAATAATTAAAAATAAAGATATTGTAAGTAGCTGTTGGATTGGATGGATGACTTGAAAGAGGAAAAAGACTTGAGCCAATGACACTTCCAACTCCAAGTACTATAGTTGGCCTGACGTCTCGTCCGGTGTCGGTTGAATTGGACTTGTCAAAAGTCGTCCACTTAAGTCTCTGGAGTCTGGACAATCCATTTTACCAACCGCATGGAGAAGAAGGCAAAAGAAATCATGTGAACACGTGTCTTCAACAATAATTTAAAATTAAAAATCGATACTTATTTTTTAAATTAAAAATTACTTGAGTGACTATATTGCAATTTAACTTAATTTTAATCAATTTGTCACATATAACTAAAATATGTTTGCAAAAAGTTAATTTGATAAACATTTTTTATTCATATATAAGATATTTAGATTACAATTTGACAAATCATAAATTCTCTTATATTTTGATTAAGGTAATAATAATATTACTATTATATAATAAATTTTATTGATGTTCATTATTAAAAGTTTTAAACTAATATTCTATTTAATTTAATTTTTATTAGTAATATTTTAAAAATTAGACAAAAGTTTTAAAATTTAAAAAGTAATTAAGTAACTTGCCGTGTTTTGCTACGATATAATTACTGAAGCATCTACTTCATTTTCACAGGCGGCGATGGTAGTGTATTATTGTCAAACTACAATCACCTCTGCCACAGAACTGCAAAATATGGATACAGTCATGTTACATCTACTTTTCATACTAACGGTGTTTCAACTTCCTCTTTGCTTCTCATTTCTTCCAGGAAACGAGACAGATCGATTGTCTCTGCTAGCCATTAAGGCTCAAATTGAGGATGATGGCCTCGGGAGGCTCAAGTCTTGGAATGAATCCTCGCACTTCTGCAATTGGTATGGTGTTACTTGTGGACGCAGGCACCAGAGAGTCATCCAGCTTGACTTAAACTCTAGCAAATTGGCAGGCAGGTTAGCTCCTGACATCGGGAACATGAGTTTTCTGAGAGTGATCATCCTGCATGACAACAAGTTTAGTGATTATATTCCTCCAGAATTGGGACTCCTGTTCAGGTTACGTAGGCTATACCTTGAACTCAACATGTTCATCGGTGAAATCCCGGTCAACATCTCACGTTGCTTTAACCTACAAACACTACGTGTTGGTGAGAACAATTTGACAGGCAAACTTCCTGCTGAACTAGGATTATTGACGAGGCTGCAAGAACTCACTGTCCAGAGAAACAATCTAGTTGGCGAGATTCCACCTTCTTTAGCGAACATTTCAGTTCTCGAAGAAATTTATGGGACTCAGAACAACTTCCAAGGACTTATTCCAGAGAGGTTTGGACAGCTAAGAAGCCTAAAATCCTTTTCGCTTGGTCTAAACAATCTGAGCGGTAGTATTCCACCTTCCATGTATAACATCTCTTCATTAGTTATTCTCAGTGTACTTATTAACCAACTTCGCGGAAGTCTTCCTCACGACATTGGTCAAACTCTTCCAAACCTTCAAGTCCTGACAGTCAATAGTAACAGATTAACTGGATTGATTCCTTCATCACTTTCCAATGCGTCGAATCTTATTCTTCTTCAGCTAAGTGCTAACAAATTTACTGGAAAAGTCCCTACTTTTTCAAGACTGCAAAATCTGCAGCGGTTGGTACTTGCTGGCAACTATCTTGGAAAAGGAGAAGATGACGACCTGGATTTTCTGGTCTCCTTAGCAAATATAACAGCTTTAGACGTTCTGCAAATAAGTGATAACAACTTTGGAGGGATCATGCCAAAAATAATAAGCAACTTCTCGGCAAATCTCAGTCAAATGTTTTTCGAAATAAACCAAATAAGAGGAACCATTCCAACTGAAATCGGGAATCTCATCAACCTGGAGTTATTGAGTTTAGAGACTAATCATTTGACTGGCAGCATTCCAAGTTCTATTGGCAAGTTAGAGAAGTTGTATGGTCTGTACCTCTCCAGGAATGAATTGTCAGGGAGAATCCCATCCATCCTAGGGAATGTTACTTCTTTGAACGAACTATATTTAGGCGGGAACTTGTTCCAAGGAACCATTCCTTCAACACTTGGAGATTGCCGGCATCTAGAAAGCTTGGTTCTTTCTGAAAACAAACTAAGTGGTCAGATACCCAAAGTATTGTTTGGAATTTCGTCCTTATCACGCCGCTTATCCTTAGCCTACAATGAGTTTGAAGGTTCCCTCCCCTCTGAAGTGGGCCAGTTGGGGGTGCTCGGAATTCTGGATATTGCACACAACAGACTATCAGGAGAAATTCCTGAAAGCCTTCTGAACTGCAAAAGTTTGGAAAGGCTATATATGGAAGGCAATTCTTTTCATGGGAAAATCCCCGAGTCATTGAGTTCATTAGCAGCAATTCAAGTTCTCCTTCTGTCACACAACAACTTCACTGGCAAAATCCCCGAATTTTTAGGGCATTTAAGACTGCTAGAGCGTTTGGATCTGTCATTTAATGATCTGGAAGGAGAAGTGCCTGTGCAAGGGGTGTTTCAAAATGCAACTGCAGTTTCACTTATAGGGAACCAGAAGCTTTGTGGTGGAATTCCTCAACTCAACCTGTCACGATGTACCTCAGGCAAGCCGAAATCTTCCACTAAGGTGAAGTTGGCGATTGCAATTGCATGTGGGCTTCTAGGCTTAATCTTCACAGTCTCTTTTGCCATTTTCTGTTGGTTAAGAAAAAGAAAAACCTTGGCAGTTTCAAGGTCTTCAATGAATATCCCTTTCCAGCAATTGACATATCAGGATCTACTCAAGGCAACTGCTGGCTTCTCCGAAGACAATCTAATTGGGACAGGTAGTTTCGCGACAGTTTACAAGGGAATTCTGGAACAGGATCAAACTGTGGTGGCTGTGAAAGTGCTTAACCTTCTAAACAAAGGAGCTTCCAAAAGTTTCATGGTAGAGTGTGAAGCCTTGAAGAACATCAGGCATCGAAATCTTGTCAAAGTGGTAACTGCATGTTCGAGCATTGATTCTCAGGGAAATGATTTTAAGGCTTTAGTGTACGAGTACATGGTTAATGGGAGTCTGGAACAGTGGCTGCACTCCACCGATAAGATTGATGGGATACACGAGCCGAGAAGCTTGAATCTAATCCAGAGATTAAGCATCGCAATTGATGTAGCAAGCGCCCTTGATTATTTGCATCATCAGTGTGAAACGCCAATTGTTCACTGTGATCTGAAGCCAAGTAACGTTATGTTAGATGCTGACATGACTGCTCGTGTAGGAGATTTTGGATTGGCGAGATTCCTCCATGATACTTCCACCCAAGTTGATCCAAATTCAAACCAGAGCAGTACTGGTGGCATAAGAGGCACCATTGGCTATATAGCTCCAGGTAGGTAACTTGTGATGAAGCATAGCGTGTGATCGGATTCTTTTTTTCTTGTTTGCCATGAATGTATGTTCTACCGTTTCAATTTATGAACTGCAGAGTACGGCATGAGAAGTGAGGTGACGACTTATGGCGATGTTTACGGTTACGGAATCATGTTGTTGGAGCTTTTTACAGGGAAGAAACCTACAGATGCCATGTTCAACGAAGAGCTGAACCTCCACAAATTTGCAAAAATGGCACTGCCAAACCATGTGGCGGAGATTGTGGATTCAGAAATCCTGGAAGAAGGCCAGGAACCAAGTACTAATGCCACAGCGAGGAGGAGGAATAACGTTGGAAATCACAAAATCATGGAATGTCTGATTGCAGTTCTCGAGATTGCAGTGGCTTGTTCCGCTGAAGTGGCAGAAGAGCGGATGAATATCAGCAATGTGACAGTCCAATTGCAAAAAAGCAGGGAGATTCTTCTAGGAACTGGTGTCCATCGAAGACATTGAATCCTTGTTTCCTTGGAGGTTTCGAAGCCATTGTCTTAATATTTAATACTTCAAACTTGCTTTGAAGTTAGCTCTGTTTTCTCTGTTTTCTTGCTAGAAGGGCTTAGGTAAGGTTTTAATTTCTCGCAATTAATATTTCTGTAGTGGTATTAACTGGGAAGTTGTTTTGTTTATGATATTGAGATAAGTTATGAGCCGATCTTGGTTAATGTTTGGCTCCCGATCGAAACCCTTATTTGTAATGCTTATAACTTTGGACTCATTGAACGACAGTTGGTCTGTTGGTGATGCTTGGCTTCCCACAACCTCTTTGGGTTAAGAGAGTCTTACGACTACATTAGTATAGAAATATGGTTGGGCCGTTGGTGATGCATAGCTCCCTGTAGTCATTTGAGATTTAGAGTTGTGAGGACTTACTCTTGAAGATTAGGGTCTTACAGATATTCTTTCTCACAATTTATTTGTGCTGTTGATGTGATTGAATGTATAACATGATGTGTATATATTTTGATATTCACGCATGACTGTAAGCATAGTATTGGGTATCACAGGATGATGTGAGTTTACTCTGTGAGGTCCGACTCCCCTAAACTTTTTTTTTTCAGGTCAGCTACTATCGACTTTGCAGCAATGACTCCCGTGACGTGTCCACTGCGGCCTACCTACATTTCTGTATATTCTTTCTTTATTTTCATTTATTTTGTATTGTAGCGTCCGTAATGACTATATTTCATGAGTTGTGAAACTTCTTTCCGACGCGAATTATTGTTGTTGTATTGTATGGATATGTATGAGCATGAGATGTGTTTTCCTAATCTCTTCGATTGCTCTCCTGTGTACTAATTTCCATGATTCGACCCTTTGTGTGGAAACGGAATGTTACACTTGTTGCGTTCTTAGGATTTGAATTTATTTTGTTGCCAGTGGTAGGCTTATGTGTAATATGAGGTTTCGAATCTCGGGTCCTAAATGCCGATCATGCGCCCGTTTCGGATCGTGACAAAATCTCTAAAGTTCTAAATATTATTACGTAATTTTTTCAATTATGGTTTTAAGCTCGTGTAAAGAAATGTAGTATTAATTAAAGACTAATTAAACTACACTTCAGAAACTGAATCCCATACTACTAAAACTAGTTCAAGTCTAATCGCATTTCCTCAGGTTTAAATTAGTGATGTCTCTATATTATACACACTTAATTTTTGTTAAGTGTATTTAACAAAACATAAACACAACAATATTTGCGCATCACAAACTCGATTACGGATGACAAATCTTAACTCAATTTTGATCTTATTCGATCTCAACGTCAATGAATTTAGTTTAAATTATTTGATCTATTTGATTTAACTTTATATGTAACATTAACAAATCATGTATTCTTTACAACATAAAACAATTTCAATGTCCTTCTTTAGAAGATTGAAGTAACTTGCCTATACTTTTGTGTTCATATCAAGTTAGATAATTTGATATGAACACAAATTAGTCCTATACTTTTTTTCTTTCTTTCCAAATTCCACCGTCACAGAATTAAGTGGGGACGAGAAGACCCAGGTGGCAGCACAAGTCCTGTTTCTGCAGTAGAATAGAATGTTCACGGACCATGAAGAAGATTGTCTCACCCGTTTTGTGCAAGTCGGGGGAGAAATTTTGTGCAGTGTGTTTTCTACAATTATTTGCCTAAATGATCTTCAGGAATCGATGCGTTTTCACAATTACCAATGTGCGTCAACATTTTAAAAATCATATTAGAATCTAAACCGATTAAATAATAAGTCAATTAATATTACCGTTCATAAAATTGGTTAAAAATTAAATAAAATTAAAAAATTTTAAATATAATTGAAAAAGATTGTCCTTATTAATTGAAGAATTTGAAACTTAGTTAAAAAGATATTGTTAAACAAAATTAATTTTAGTTTATATAATTAATTTGTTTATTAAAATCGATCGATTAATTAATAAATTGATCAGTTTTTAACAACAAGAGTTATTAAAGTAAATCGAACTGAAAAATTAAAAATTGAATTAAAAAGTTAGATGATTTAAGATTTTCAAAATTAAACTAACCAAATCGATTTAATTTTTTAAACATTAAGGTGCACAATATGTTATTGAATTCTTATCTAATCAAAATTCAAAGTAATGCTTGAGTTTGACAAATTGTTGTGTTTGGAATCATGAAATTATATTATAAATTTAAAAAATAGAAGGAGAAATAAGGTTAAAAGAATTTCAGTTACATTGATTTAAATTATTCAGAGTCACATCTACCTATATGTCTTACTTTTAGTTAATAGTTTTCATTTATTAGAAAATCTTTTTTTGAAAAACTTTATTATTTTTATTTTTAACTATTTTATCGACTAGTTATAATTTTTTTCTAACAC
>JAOTAY010000191.1:1957021-1967376 GCA_025629805.1 Erythroxylum baracoense | reverse complement strand
TGTTCCGCCGAAGTACCAGAAAAGCGGATGAATAACAGCAACGTGACAGTCCAATTGCAAAAAAGCAGGGACATTCTTCTAGGAACTGGTGTACATCGAAGACCTTGAATCCTTGTTTCCCTCGAGGAGTCGAAGCCATTGTGTTAAATATTTATTTAATACTTTAAGCTTGCTTTAAAGTTGGCTCTGTTTTCTCTGTTTCTTGCTAGAAGGGCTTAGGTAAGGTTTTAATTTCTTCCCAATTAATAATTCTGTAGTAATACATTTATCTTATGTCACAACTTTATTAATATTTTTACGTTTAAATAGTAAAAATAATATTTTTAGATTCCAAAACTTGATCAATTTGATTTAATTTTCTATGTAGCATTTTCACAAATCAATGTATGACTTCACAAATTCTTTACAGCATAAAATCACTTCAATGTCCTTCTTTAGAATATTGAAGTAACTTGCCTATACATTTGTGTTCATATCAAGTTAGATAATTTGATATGAACACAAATTAGTCCTATACTTTTTTTTTTCTAAATTCCAACATCACAAAGTGGTAGCACAAGTCCTGGTTTTGCAGTAGAATAGAATGTTCACCAACCATGAAGAAGATTGACTCACCCGTTTCGCGTAAGTGAGGGGAGAAAAAGTTTAAACATTAAATAAAAGGTTATAAGATACAACTTTTATAAAATTAAAATAAGATATTTAAATTTTAAAAAATTTAATTGTCATAAAATCGATTAAATATTAAATAAAATTAATAAAATTAAAATATAATTAAAGAAGTTGTCCTTAAAAAATTTAAAGTTTAATTTAAAACTATTAAATGAAAATTAATTAATTTATATCATTAAAGTGCACAATACGTTAAAGAATTCTTATCTAATCAAAAGTCAAGTTAATACTCGGATTGTTCAACTTGTAATTTTAATATAACAAATAAAATTTAAATTACTCTAAGACAAATTATTAACCCACTTATTTCTATTTTTAAAAATTAATTACTATGATTAGAATTATGAATAGTTAATGGCTCATTACTATTAGTATTCTTTTTTATAATAAAGAATTTTATATGTGTTCTTGAGAAAAACAACTTGCACGCTAATAATATTTTTAATTAAAATTTTAAAAAATATATATTAAAAATAATTAATTAAGAACTTATTTAATAGTCTTTTTTCATAATTTTTCAATGCTCCATAAGAGATTGCGATAATTTTCATAAAGTTACAAAGACTTTCATCCTTCCTCCACTTTTATCGAATGTGGAATTCTAACCATTAAGAAGCTTGACCAACCCATTTCCTTCCAGGAGAGACATTTAATGAATTTATATTTAAAAGATTTTTTTGTGTGAAAATAGTTAACTAAAATTAATTAATAGTTTTTATTAAATTTTGGGATAATTACCAATCAAAACTCAAAATTTTGTCAATTTTTCAGTTATAGCTCGAACTTTAAAAAGTAGCAACAAAATGTTCAAAATTTCAATTTTTTTAATTCTAGCCCAAACTTCGAAAAGTGGCAATAAAATGTTCAAATTTTCAATTTTCTTCAATTCTAGCCCGACGTTATCTGTTGATCTTCTGATGCCCTCAACCCTTTGTTTTCTGTTTGTTTTTCTAACGCTGCAAACTACTCTCGTATTATAGAGTACTGTATCAGTAAGTTCTTTGTTTTTAGTTCGTTTTCCTGATGCCCTTAGTGTGAGGGTATCGATGCTACGTAATATGAGGATCGAAGGATGAGGGTGTCGAGAAAACAAATTGAAAACGAAGAAAAAAAATGAAATCAAAGCGTAATATCGTCGAAGTTGCGTAATCTAATTTAGGTCATTTTTAAACAATGACGTTGTTTTAATTATGTGGTTAAACGACATCATTTCATTAATCTTCATTTGTTGTGTTAATTTTAGCTGACATGTATTAATAGTTAAGGTTTCTGAAACAAGTAACAAGTCACGGCAACAAACTTAACAGAAACACTAATGTCGGGCTAGAATTGAAAATTTTTGAAAGTTTAAGCATTTTATTTCTACTTCTTAAAGTTCGAATTAGAATTGAAAAATTTTGAAAGTTTAGATATTTTATTGCTAATTTTTAAGTTCAGGCTATAATTAAAAAATTGAAGAAATTTTAGGCTTTTTTTAGTTAACCCTTAAATTTATAAAAAAACTTATTTCTTGTATGAATTTTAATTGTTTAAACTTCTGTAAAAAAGATTATAACTCACCTCGACCTTAAAATGTTAGTTAATCTAAAATAAGAATATAATTAAAATTGCAAGTACATAAATACTTAATTTTAAATCGTGGAGTGCTCTAAAACAAGCAATACGAGTTATTATATATATTTGATAGTATATATATTTTTCTCCACAGTTAGCTTAACGTGTTGTCAGGTGTCGATTGAAAATATAGAATTGGAATGTCAAAGTCATCCACTTAAGTCATCCACTTAGGTCAGCCACTTAAGTCATCCACTTAGGTCTGTGAGGAGAAGAAGGCAAAAGAAATCATTTGAATGTGGAGTAAAAGAAACAAATTTCCCTTTTAGTTTAAAAAATTTTAGAAAAATTCTTTTATCTTTAGAGATTTTGAAAAAAAATTATTTTAAAAATTTTTAATCTTCGTTTTGAATTTTTGGTTTGACAAAACACACACAATATGAGCATCAAACGTGGGCTAATCAAATATTATTTACACGTCAATTTAGCTCAATTCTTAAAGTTAAAGTAAAATAATTAAATTTGACTTAAATTAATAACTTATTATAATTATCTTAAATTATTAATTTAAATAAAATTTAATTAATTCGAGTGAGAGTTTAAGAACCGAGTTAGTATTAGACAATAATAAATTTTGTAATATTTATGGTAATTATTGTGTAAATATTTTAGAAAGTAAGGTTTTGTACATACCTCTATATAAGGCTCTTTGCTCTCATTGAAAATTATGACTTTATCTCCTCAAAATTTATCATCGTATCAAAGCCAAAACTCTGACTTCATTAATCTTGTACAGGAGGAAAATTCAATTCGTCATTCATCATAAAGCCCCTTGCCAATTGCCGCTTTACGATTTGCGGTGTTCAGCTAGTGGCTAATTCGATTTTGTCTTATCTCAACGTAAGTATGCCTTAGATATTCTTGGTGAGTTTGAATTAACAGGTGCTAAGCCTGCACCATTTCCCATGGAGCAACATCATAAACTTGCTTCTTCGCAAAGTCCTTTCATTACTGATCCTAGTTGTTATCAACAATTGGTGGATCGTCTAGTATATCTTACTCTCACTCAACCATAAATTTGTTATTCAGTACATACTCTATGTCAGTTTCTTCAGTCTCCTAGCCAAGATCACATGGATGTTGTTGTTTGACTTCTTCGATTTATTAAGGGTTCCCCTGGTCAAGGAATCCTTCTTTGTGTTGATAATGATTCGCAACTTTATAGTTATTCTGATGTAGATTGGGGTAGTTGTCCTCTCATACATTAATTTGTCACTGGCTATTTTGTCATGCTTAAGGGTTCCCCTATCTCGTGGAAGACCAAGAAGCAACCTACTGTCTCTTGTTCTTAAGCAAAGGCTGAATACTACTCAATAGCAGTTGCCACTTGTGAACTTATTTGGTTGAAATTGTTAAGATATATGTTATAATGTATCTTATTATTTACTTTTGGACATTATTTGTAGTTCGACGTATTTAATTATTTGAGGAATATTATTATGATGAATATTCTATCTTATGTGGGACTCTTTGAAGATGAGGTTTATTTGGGATAAAAATCCTAATCATGATATGATTTAATTGAAATAAAATCACCATATCTTGACCAAGATAAGATAAAGAGTTTTGGTAATTTTCGGACTCTTCTTAATAGTCTATTTTGGAGATAATGATTATCTAAGATAGCCTGATTTTTGCAGATATCATTGACTATTTTGCAGCTGCAGTTTTGCTGTATTTTACATGATTTTTGGGTTGATGTTTGGTGGTTTTTGGGTGAATTAACGACAAGTAGTGTGTGACTTGGAAGTTGGAATTTTAGAGCTATCTTGGATATTATTTTTCAGCTAATTTCATGTCATCATCATCTAACTTTGCAGCTGCGTCTTTTTTGCTTTTTGGAAAGACTATTGTCGGGTTTTTTTATCGTTGAGGTTGTGATTTCAACAGCTACGTATTCTCTAGTTTTTGAATGACAATTGAGAGTTGTCTTGGTAATTTAGTGTGCGAATTTGGCAATTGCGTTTTCTTCTATTTTGAAAGACTATTAACAGTAATTTTGCAAGCTAATTTCTGAGGATTTTTCCATATTAGGGGAGCAGCATGTTCTATCTATTGTGAGGGACTTTTTGGGTTGTCGATGATAGTGGTTTTCATGCGAAAAACTTCTAGCAACCTTGATGTTTTTGCAGCTCTTCGTGTATGACATTTCGGTGATGAAACGTTTGTTGATTTGAAATGTTTTATGGCTGCTATGTATGGGATGTTCCAGTGACGATATTGAACCTTCACAATAGATGATTTTGATGGACAACTTCTCATTCTTTCGTTAACGAAGTTACATTGTTAAGGAATTTGTTTTCTTTCTCAAGTGTCTTTGTTTATGTTGTTATTGTTTCAATCACTTGAGTTGTTTAATTCTTATCTTTATTTTTAAATGCTATTGAGAAAATCCTCTGTTGAGATTAGCACGAGACGATCGTGTTATTAACTGTGAATTATTTTCACGGGTTGTGAAGACGAGGGATAGTGTTAAGGATTGGGTGAGTCGACTCTGTAGTGCCTTGAGTAAAACTATTTTTGTTCTTTGGTGAAAGTAATTAAACTGGGTGAGGGCCTTACAGAAGTAGGCAAGGTGCACCAAACTACGTTAACAAAATTTGAGTGTTGATTTGTCTATTTGTTTATTTTTTTAATTTTTAAATTTTCATTTGTGTTAGAAAATTTACAATTACTGACTCAGTTGCTTTATATCAAGCAATCACAGATATAGTTCAAAGCAACTGCGGCTAAATTAGATTTTTGCAAAATAACATCCTTTTGGATCTTCAATTGGTATCAGAGCGGATCACTGAATCAAAACTTAGTACATCAAGTTGTGCATATCCGTGTTTCACAATTATGGCTATAAGAGAAGGGGCATCAATCATTAGGCCTCTGTTACTAGATGGTTGGAATTACCCTGCTTGGAAATCAAGAATGAAAGTATTCATTCAAGCATAAGGCACTATGTCATGGACTTCATTATTGAATGGCTGGACACATCCAGTGATGATTGATGAAAAGAATGAAGTGATACCTAAAGATCCATCTGAATGAACAAGATTTGAAGAAGAGGGAGCGCTTGGCAATTCTCATGCATTAAATGCAATCTTCAATGATGTCGATGAAGGATGCTTTAGTATGATTTCTGCATGTGAATCGGCGAAAGAACCACAGGACGTATTGCAAACTATACATGAGGGATCGAAATCTGAAATAGCCTCGAAACTTCATATGTTGGCTGTGAGATTTGAAGAGTTGAAGATGGATGAGAGTGAAACTACTAGAGACTTTTATGAGAAATTGCATGATATAGCAAACCAAGCACATCAACTTGGAAAGAAGTATTCGAATATGAAACTTTTTAAGAAGACATTGAGATCATTGCCTCTGAGATTCATATCAAAAATTACAGCCATAGAAGAAGCCCAAGATATTAATGAATTATCTTTAGATAAGGTAATTGAGATTCTTACCTAACTTTGAGATAAATTTTTTGAGAGATAAACGAGAAAAAAACAAAGGATTAGCATTGCAAGCCAAGATTGGTAAAGCCTGGAATGACTTGGGAGATGAATCCTATGAGAATGAGGATATGGAGTTATTGAAAAGAAATTTCAACAAGTGGTTAAAGAAGTTGAAGAAAGATACACTTGAGTTTAGGCAATTAAAATGGTGGGAGCTCATCAAGTAATAACTTCAATCAACAGGCTAAAACTCAAAAGAGTGAAAGAAAAGTGAAAAAAATTCAATGTCATGAATGTCAAGGCTTCGGATATGTGCAAGAAAAATGTGCTAATACTTTGAAGAAGAGAAAAAGGAAGTTTTATACAAGCACTTGGAGTGGGAATGAATCTGGAAGTGAGTATAGTAGTGAAGAAGAAATTGTGAGTAGTGCTGCATTGGTTGCTTATACAGCAAAAATCCAGTTGCTTGCTTAACAGCAACCAAGAAGGAAGAAACTGATGATGAACGTTGGTAAATCAGTCCAAAATTTCTAGAAAAATACAGATGAATTAGTCCAAAGTTTAATTTCAGATTATGATAGTGATTCAGAGGACAAAAGTGAGGATATTTACAAAGCCTATGAGTAAATGTATGCAAAGAAAACTCTTCTATAAAGAACATCATTCAAGATTTAGAGAAGAAGTTGTTATCTACCATAGAAGAGCTTGATGAAACAAAATCGAAGTTGGTCAGTACAGAAAAGGGAATAAGAATGTTAAATAGAGGTATCAAAAAGCTAGAAAAGTTGTTGGAAAGTGGTAAGATTAAAGGAGACGTTCAATGTACTGGTTACAAGGGTGAATGTTCCAAGTTGAATGATAGAAAAAAAAGATGATGCTATATTTTTCAAACGAGAAACGTCAAGGAAGAATTGAAATTTTATACCTACATGTCACTTTTGTGGGCTTATTGGGCACATAAAGCCACAAGTTATTGCAAATGATATTTCAAAGGGTTCAAAACCGAAAATCTAGACACTCTTAATTAGATTTTCAGCAACAACTCATATTACTAAAGCATACTTAGGTTAGAAAGGGTGAATGAAGTTATTTGATGGATGATTAAAGTTGTACGGATGGCCATGTTACTTTTGAAGATGGAAAGAAGGTCACGGTTATTAGAAGAGGGACACTTTGTGTGGATGGACAACTACACTTCAAAAATGTGCTTTATTTGGATGGTCTAAAAATTGACTTGGTAGTTGAAGAAAATCTTCAAAACCAGCCTGACGAACCAACTCGAAGACATAAAGAAGCAAGAACCAAAACCTGCCCAAATCTGCAGTTAGTTGCCGCTAGTGAAGAAATTGTTTAGATAGAGGATAAGTCGGTTGCTTCAGAAGAAGAAATTAATCAGACAGTTGATGACATAGATAATATGACGAGGAATAAGACCAGGTTTGAATTTTTTCGAGGGGCACAAGGACTGTATGATTTACATTTTTGACGTATATTGATTTTGTTTCAAAGCAAAAGGAGGTTCAAAGGAGTTAACGTCTAGACTTTCTAAGTTTTTGATTTATGAGTTTTCTAAGGTTGAGGTGATTGGTATGTGTTTAGCTTTTTCTTATTTGTTGAATATTATATGTGAAAATGAGGCTTTGCTTGATGATTTGAGAGTTTTGCTTTTGAATTTTGATTTATGGAGTTATGTCGAGAAAATGTTGATGCTTGGTTGGAGACCTATAGGAAGATTCAAGTTTTCTATGATTCTAATTTTTCAAGTTTTATCTTGATTTCTCTATATCGTCGGCTGTATGAATTTGGGCAATTTGTGTTCATATGGTTTATGTGAGAAAAAGATTGATTAAGTTTGATTATGATTTGTCAAGTGCATTTTTTGGGTTTCTAAATTTAATCAGTCGTATGCGGATGGCTTTGATGTAAGTAATGATATGTTGTCTAGTATTTTGACTGGTGGTAAATTATCATCTTGGCGTGCTTATGATTTTTTCACTGCACCTACTGCTAATTTTTATGCTTCTTTATTCGTTGAGATTGATCGTATTAAAGGTATTCTTCATTTTGGTATTGTTTTGTCCTGAGGGGAAGATATAGGACTGTTTATTTTCATCTAATATGATTGTTCAATTTATGGGAAGATTTCAAGGTATCTTCGTGACTATTAATCTTACTTTTTGGCATCTTTTTGTCCCAAGAGGGAGAATGGATGTGTAGTGGCTATGGCTGTTGTGTTTACTTAGAGAACTTGGTTGTTTTTGTTAACTTCATATTATTGTTTAATCAGATATTTGCTAAGTTCTTATTTGGAAGTTATTTGGAACCTCATATTCAATTAAGGGGGAGTTCCCATCTAGTATTTGTGAACTTGATGATTACGCGTCCAATTATCTTCTTTAAGGGGAGTTTTAATATGTGAAAATAAATGTCAAAAAGGGGGAGATTGCTAAGACATATGTTATGATATCTTACTATTTGATTTTGGGTATTATTTGAAATTGGACTTGAGTGGGACTCTTTCAAGATAAGGTTGATTAAGTTTAAAATCCTAATCAAGATGGGATTTTATATATAACTAATTTTGGGGATAATAACTATTTAAGGAAACATAATTTTTAGAGATTTGTGTGATCACTGCAGCCGAATTGTGGTTATAATTTACATAAGATGTGGGTTGAAGATAAGGTCATTTTTAGGATTGAAAAACGATGGGTTTTATGTGACTTGATAGTAGGGTTTTCAGGGCCATCAAGGATAACCTTTAGCAGCCAATTTTACGTTGATTATTGATATATATTACTGATGTGTTTCTCTGTTGTTCTAGCGTGATTTTTTTGAGCTACTCAATGGTTCATCGTGTGTGTTTTGGCCACTATATTTTCTCCTATTTTTGAATGCTTATTGTGGGTTGTCTTTGTTGTTGATTGGAAGTCTTGGCAGCTATGTTTCTTGTAGTGTTTGCATGATTCTTTTGTTGTTGTTTATTGTCGATGGTGTGCTAGTTTAGTGGTTGTCCAGTGTTAGGTTGGTGGCTGTTATGTGTGACTTTGCAACCATTGTTTTTAAAGTAGTGGTGTGCGACAACTCCAAAAGTTTCATGATTTTTGTAGCTGTATTTTCTGGAGTATTAAGCTATCTTTGACAGGTGATTTTTGAAAATTCTATCCATCATGGACAGCTGTGTTTTCTATAGTGTTGCACGATTTTCAGGGCTGTCCAGATATTGGTTTTTAAGTGAAAAACATCTAAGAGACGTGTGTTGTTGCAGCTGTATTTTTGGTTAATTTTCGGTGATGAAACATTTGTTCAATTGATGGTTATTAATGCTGCTGTGTGTGTAGAGTGATCGTGACTCTTCTCAATAATTCACAACAAATATTGTTCTACCACTCCCCACACTTTCGGCAAATGAAGCTTTATATTTTGGGGGAGTTATTTTTTTCTCAAGTGTTCTCTTTGTTTATGTTGTTATTGTTTCAATCATTTGAATTGTTTAATTCTTATCTTTATTGATAAATGTTGTTGAGAAAATCCTCTGTTGAGGTTAGCACGAGGTGATCATGTTATTGGGCGTGAATTACTTTCATGGGTTGCGAAAGGTTGGATGAGTCCGCTCTGTAATCCCTTGAGTAAAACTATTGTTGTTCTTTGTTGAAAGTGATTAAATTGGGTGAGGGCCCAACAGACTTAGGCAAGGTGTACTAAACTGCGTTAACAAATTTCGAGTGTTGATTTGTTTATTTTGTTTTAAATTTTTTAAATTTTTTTTGTTCTAAAAAATTTGCAGTTACTGATTCAATTGCTTTATATCAGGCAACCACAGCTACAGTTCAAAACAACTGCGACTAAACTAGACTTTTGCAAAACAACATCCTTTTGGATCTTACTTGAATTGAAAATTGGCTAAATCAGAATGAAAAGTGTTTACTCCTGCATTCAAACATATTTTCTACCCTCATAGAGAATGATCAGAGACTAAGAGAATTAAGATCATGGCTTTTCTCTCAGGGAATCTTGTAAGCCATTCACCATTAACCATTAACCAAGGTTTTATCAAGTCTTTTTCTTATATTCCATATAGTGGTTTGTTTATTGTGCCACATAAAAAGGGAGCCCTTAAACTTTAGATATGTAGCTCCTATTCTTTTCATGCATTATTGGAAATTAATTATGAAGGTTTTCAATGAAGCATTCCCTTAAGCTTTATAAGGGAAAGTAATGTTGTTGAAATCTCCTAGTATCAACCGTGGATCATTGATTTGGTTATGAATTCCCTACAAATTTCCTCATGGTAGGTTCCTTTGTGATGTGAAGTTGGAATCAGAGAAAAAGGAAACTAGTATCTTAGTGCTCTCCTTTATAAACAAAAATTTCCAAATTCATGAGTTGGCCAGTAGCTTGAATGACTTGGACCTTAATTCCTTCATTTGGCAATAGGATCTTTAGGGGTCTACTATACTTTTTTATCCACTTGAACTTTATGACTTATCAATGTTGTTGTTGTTGTTGTTAGCTCAGCATTAAACTTAATTTGAATCTTAACTTGTTGGTTTATGCCCTACAGCCAATCACTTTGGTTGTAGTTTAGTGACAAATTATTTAAAGGCATTATTTATCTTG
>JAOTAY010000191.1:1913629-1935137 GCA_025629805.1 Erythroxylum baracoense | reverse complement strand
ACTAAGCTACCACATAGAATTTTTTATATTTTAAAAAACTTTAGAAAATCTCATAATTTTAAAAGTTTTCTAATTTTTTATTTAAAAAATCTCTCTCATATTTGTTTATAAAAAATAATAACTAAGCTACCACATAGAATTTTTTATATTTTAAAAAACTTTAGAAAATCTCATAATTTTAAAAGTTTTCTAATTTTAAATAAATTTTATTTAAAACATCTCTCTTATATTTGTTTATAAAAAATAATAACTAAGCTAATTCAATTAATCAATTTTTAACATAGTAATCTAACTTAATTCTTAAATCCAGATAAATTAATAATTTAGTATAATTTGATTATAATAGATTATTAATTTAGATTGGATTTAAATTATAATGAATTAAAAATTAAAAAATTTTCAAAATTAATTAAACTATAAGAGAATTTTATGTTTTTTTAATTGGGATTCAAACTTTATAACTTTTGTGAATTCAATCAATTATTCTATCAACTGGACCACTCAATAGCTAATGTTTGGTTTATTTATTGCAAGGTGTTGAAAGACACCACATGTGTTCACACCCTAATGTCTTCTGGTGATTATAATATTTCAATGGGGGCAGGTGGGATTTGTGACTAAGAATGGACTCCATATAACCACATGGAGTAACCAGTACATTTCATTTATTAATTTGAAGACCCGTCGTGTCTGTAACTTAGTACCTTAAGGTCCCAACCTCCCAATAATGTGTCACGCAGGCCTCCAAAATTCGTACCACCTTTATTTCTGGCGGAATCTTTTAGGTGCCCACAGGTTGCATCAGTCCGTAGATCCTCTCTTTGTGACGTTAAAGTGGTCTGATGTGATTTGAGGAAATTTTGATTAATAACTTTGTAAGAGCTCAATTAATAGTAATTAGTCGTTAATTCGATAAGTGATTTATAAAAAATACATGCCTCGAGCCGGATCCTAACTCAGCCAGCTAAGCTCGAGCTATTTTTAAAATATTTTTAACAAAAATATATAAACAATATTATTTTTTATAAAATAATATCGTTTTGTTAGTTTGTGTCAGGTGTCAGGTCTCGGGTCTTAAGTTGGGCTATTTTGGGCAACTTGAGACAGAGTTAGACCTGAGGTCTGATCAATTTGAATATGACCTATTCACTTAAGGCAAGGTGGAGTGAGACTAGGACCAATTGTCATCTTTATTATTAGAGATAAAATTAAATTGATTTAATTTAATTAAAAGTTGACAAATTAAATTTAAAATGATTAAATTTTAAGTTGAATTATAATTAATTTTTTACTTATCTCCGTTGTGAATCATCTCTAGTTGAATTTTTACTTTAGAAAGCCCGACAGAATTTAAACTGTCAATCGATAAATATAGTTGAACTAAGATTGTAAACGATTTTAAATCAATATGACTCGAGATTGTATTAGGGGATTTAATATTTGGGCTTAGACTCGATCTAAACTTAATCGAGCTTTATACATGAACTGAATCTCAGTCCAATCAAGTTTAGTCAACCCTAAAGTTCGACCTTTATTTAAATAATTTTTTAAATTTAAATTTATAAAATAATATTATTTTTATTTAAAATTTTTTAAGTTTGATTTGACCGGATCAAGAATTCAATCCAAAATAAAAAAATTCAAATTGAAACTCAATCCACTTATATCAAGCCAAGCTGGGATTCTTAGGAAGATGACTTGTATGATTAGAGCAAAATTTTCTAGTGCAAACTTTTGATTGAAACATTTTCAATTATTTTCTCTAGTTGCTGACCTCAATCTCTATTTATTAATATCACTCATGGGTTGGTAAAAATTTATATCCATTCATGCCATTAGCTCCTAATTTTTTTAGGCTTTGAGTAAAGTAAAAAAAATCTCTATATATATTTTTTATTATTTACGAGAAAAAAAAATGAGTCCTCCTAAATAACAAAAAGAGACAAAATAGAAATTTTTTGTTACTGTTTTATTTTTCACGAGAATATGCCTCGGATAAGTGTGCCCTTCTCGGCTTCCTACCCTTGTCTTGGGCCGGGCCTAAAGCATGTTCTCTCTTTTTTCCTGTTATCACTTGAACTAAAAGTTTAAGATAATGATTTTTGTAAAGCTGGATTCATGAGCGTAATTAAGCTGCATCCTGTTAATCTTTGTTTTCAAAAATGTTTTACAGTATGATGTATGTGCAAAATAACACTGGAATCATTTTTAATATAGACTTTATAATATTAAAATTATTTTCAGATTTATGTAAAGAGAAAAGATGTATTATTATTTAATAAAAATATTACGTGTGTTTAAATTTCAAAATCTTATTCACAAATAGACATTATATAATGGGAACATGATTAAAAAAAAGAAAATGTATGGTATAAAAAAGCGAGAGAATAAAAAAAAGTCCACATTAAGTATCTAAATACAGGAGATGACAATAATTAATTTATATAACAATTTAAATTAATTATTAATTATTTTTATTTGATTTTTAATAAATTAATAATTATTAATTTTATACATGTTTAAATAAAATTTTATACTATAATTTTTCATGGTTAGAAACAATGTTTTCAAAACCGGATCGAAAGTTAAACTAATAAGACAAGAGGTGAAAATTTAAAAGATTCAATTAGCATTAGATTATTATAAAATAAAATAAAGGTTGAATAAAATTAAAAATTTTAAAAATGATTTAAAAAATTGTTTTTGCTTATTAAAAAATTTAAAATTTAATTATAAAATTTGATTAATTTACAAAAATTGACAAATTAATTAATAAGTTGATCGATTTTTAACAAAATAAGTTATTAAACTAAATCAAATTGAAAAATTAAAAATCGAATACTGATTTTAAGTTTTTACAATTAAATTGTAAATTTGGTTTGACTTTTAAAATATTGGTTAAAAAATAATTTGATTAATTGATTTACGAGAAAGGAAAGAATTAAAGAAATAAATAATACCTAATTTATACACAATAAAGCAAAGTTTGCTCCTCAAAACGACACGTAGTAGATTATTCATAAACGAAACCCTGAGGTTAAACGACCTCGACATCTAGTGTAGTTTGTGTGTTAGAGAGCCATGGAAGTGCTGAGAAAGCTTGAAGAAGTGCAGAGAATGTTGACGTTCATGGAGTCCCGTGGCTTTGTTCGCTGTGACAATCACGACTCCGATCGCTTCCTCGCCAATCTCATGCTACTCTTGGTAGTACAAACCCGTTTCTTTCTTTTGAATAAAAGTTTCCCTCATTTTGTTTTTGTATGTGATTCTTGTGATTGTACAGATACAACCATGCGGCGACCTCGACCTGAATCGCAAGTGCACTTTGATCGCAGAAACTATCCCAAAAGTAATTCTCTCTGATTCCTGTTACTTTGTGCATTATATGAAATGCTTGTTAACATAACTTGTTTTGCTGTTTTAGCAGATTTCTCTGTCTTTTCTGGAGGAGGCCCATCTCTTTTTCAATGCCCAAGTTCCATTGCAAGCCCGAAACGAAGTTACAGGTATCTTTTTCCTGTTGTTTCTCTAACCATTTCCGTTGTTGTGTTTCGTCCAAGAGCATTTAGCTTTTATCGGTTGCAGGCTTTCGACGAAGTTGCGTTGGAGGTGATGGAAATGAGAGCCTTTCGATTGGTGGAAGTGGAAGTTGCATCTTTTCCCGAGGAAATTTTGTAGATACAGCTCTTGTTGGATTGGATGCTATGCGAAGAGCGAATTCTACTCTTGAGGACATTGTAAGTGAATGCATCTGCTTCCCAGTTTCTGTTTATTTACTTGGGGAATTCAGTGACACAAACTTGAAAGCAGTTCTAGTTGATGAAAACGAACTATGTATGTGTGTGTGTGTCCTCTTTTTATCTTGTGGGTGGAATTTTCTGTATCCAACTATTTAGATGAAATGTCTCACTTTTAGCTCCCAATTTACAGTGCAGATCTTACTTTATGTTTCATGGTATGGATGAAAAGAACCCGCAAACGATATTCAAATATCTACCCGTCCTTGTGTTCACTGAAAGTTACATTTATCAGGTGACAAATGGCTGATACTTGGTCATGGGGCTTTCAAATGTTTTTGCATAATTTCCCTTATAGTCCATTTTTGCGTGCAGATGGATAGTCTGAATGAGGAGATAGTTAATATGTCAAATAATGGAGCTTCTGCTATAGAAACTGCAGATACGTTGGTAATGAGATTTTGGAGTCAATGCCACCTTGTTCTTTGTCACTTCCTTTTCAGGTTTCAAGTTGCTAATGTCATTCAATTTCTAGTGTAGGACACAAATGGTTGCTGGACTTCTAAAGTTATTGGCATGTTCAAAAGTGATCCCTTCAGGCCTCTTACAATTCAACTTGAAAATCTTGGCCTTATGACACAGAGGTAAAATAAGTGTTGCTAACCTTCTCTTCTTGTGTAAGAGAAGGAACTTTATATCTTAACTAAGGTTCTTTTTCTTTACTCTGCAATGGGTTAAGGATAAGGGAGGAATTATGGCATGGAGAAGAGTACTGGGCTTTAGAAAGAAAGCTTTGTTCTGCTCTTAGGAATAAAGAGGAGGTAAATCATCCTTGTTTGGGATTGTTATTTCATTCTCTCGTTTCAAATTTTATGTGTTTATCATCTAGAAAGCAACACATTCACAGTGCCATTTTTGACCATAATTATCATAACTATAAAATCTTCTTAGAGATATCACTGTGTCCTACGAACATGAAATTATAGTCTAACCCTCTGCACATTCACAAAACAATGACGTAAACTAATGGTTAGGTTTTTATCTTCACCACTGAATCAGTTTAGAGTATTTAACCCTCCATAATGTATGTTTTATATTATCGTTTCAGGTGATTACCAATTGATCTTTCCTTTTCTTATAGTTAATCTCTTCTGAATTAAATAAGATTACTATAATGCTACAACTTCTATCCATTGAAAGTTTTTAAGCAATTCTTTCTCTAGTGATTCTAAAGATTAGGTTAATATTAGAAATCGGCTGAATTTGATTTTCCTTTCTCATGAGAATTAACTTGGTTTTCAGATCTCTGTGGAAGATGTTATGAAAGCTGTACATCTGAAATCGTTCGATTACAGAGTACTGAATCTTCTCCTTTACAAGTTGAGAGGAGAAAAGGTAATTCCGTCCTCTGAGAGGTAACTTGGAAACATGTTGTCTGGTTATTCATCTGTACTGGTGAGATGGGAATGTGTTGTTAATTACATGTAATCTGAAAACATGTTCTCAACTCATTAATCTGAGCTGGACCACTGGTGAGATTTCTACATGATGTTATTGAATTCTTCTTGACACTTTATTCTTCAATATCTTGCCAAATCAAGCCCATCAAAACATTGTATATAAGGACCTCCAATTTGGTGGCGAGTTTGACCAGATGATTATTGATAATAGCTTGTCCTTTTTCCACTTGATTCAAAAGGACTCTTTTGATAGAAAAGGGTCCAATCATTTCAACTATCAAGCTTTATCATCACTCTGATATCAAGAAATTTGTAGCTTCTTGTTCGCACTTCTGGACATAGTACTAGTATATTGTCTAATTGAAGTGTTTTTTCCCTTGAAGCTGTTGTGAAGGTTAATGACTTGCATATGGAATTCCTATCCATTTCAGAGTTTCTGGTGGAAGTGTCTGATGATCTGTGAGTGCTCTCTATTATGTACTTCACGATTTTTGATGTACTGCTTTTGTTGTCATCAATTGGATGAAAGTAAATGAACTATTCCTCTTCTTCAATGAGTGACTTGTGCACAAGACCAAAAAAAAAAAAAAAAAACTTTGGCCATGTTCACATCTTCCAAAGTAACATTGGCTTATATGGACTGCTTGCCAACATGAAAACCTCTGGCGGAAATTTTGAAATTTCTAAATATCTGCTTGCGAAAGAACTTGCACTATCAGTATCTGAAGTATCTTGCATGAACTCTCGACATTCCATGTTTCCTGTTTCAAACTTCTCTTCTCGATATTGTTGTGGGGTAACTGATGCTCTAACTGACCAACTTTTGGTGCATATGCCAAGAATTACTGGTTTGACTTCTGGGCAGCTGACTCAATGATGTAGGTTTGACTATGAGGTATGCTCATCCATTTGCATGAATTTAGGTACATCTGCCTCCCTTAATTTGTTGATGCCTTATTGCATGAAATTTTGTGTTCTTATGCAGGATGATGTTATAGAAAATAATTTCAACACTTTGCGCATGTTTGTCAGAATATATGGTCCTTCAGCAGCTCCATCTATGCTGGTGAGTAATCCAAGCAACCATGTCGCTGTCGTGTGGACATTTAGAAAATACATTTTCTCATTAATTTATATGCTACTATGTATATACTCTTGTAAGATTTGCAGTTTATTAGATATATCCCCTTCCTACCCTCTGCATTTGTCTTATTTTTCCTACTCCATAGAGAGAAAGAGAGACAGATTTGTATTTGTTTCAATTGGGAGATAAAAGTTAACAGGCTTTAAATCCGGGTTTGTTCCCTCTGCTTGTGGACATTATGTGACTGTATGAAAGAATGAAGGTGTTTCTGGATAATGATACTAAAGAGCTAAGTATAGACGTGTGAATATTATGAACCTCAAGCAGGTTTACATTGACAGAAGTTACAGTTCCTTCCAAGTTGTTTACAAAAGATTACCAACCAATAGGACTCAGTGATCACATTGCTGTTATTTGGTGGTGATACACTGATACTGGAAGGTGGATATCGGGAGACATTCAGTTTCTGTTTCTTGTATTCTGATGTGATTTTCTAAAATAGTAAGTACATCAACTACAGATGCAATGATTTTCCAATAAACTTTTTCGTTATTTCAATTCAGGCAGCATGCATTAGTGATGCTGAAAAGAAGTATGACAACTTGCTGAAAGCCTTGGACCCTCAGCTCTCCTGCAATTACGAGAGGCGATGTGCAGAAGCCACCAAAGAAGGTAAGCTACAACTGCATCCAAGTTTTTCTTGAGAGAAGTTGGTCCTTCTCGTCCTTAGGCTTACCTGCATTCAACCGTGAAACCCAGGTGGAAAGGTTTCTGGACATACACTTGGAACATGGAATATACCACCTCTGATTTTGGACGAAGAATCATATCGATCAAATATTTCGAGTTCCAAATGATGCAAATACCAAAATTTTCAAATGATATGTGGACCAAATTTTAAGTGTCTAGTTTTACAAGAGAGAATTCTCCATGAAGCCAATGCATGACCAGTAGGTGAGGCACTGTGAGCACACCATGACTTAGCAGCAAGGGGGAGAAAATGGTGTACCATGTCCAAATCGTCACTACCTGCAATTTGGGACCTGTTTTTTCCCCCCTACCAACCTTGCATAATACTAAATTCATAAAAAAAGGTTACTGATTTTCATTTTCCTGTCCTTAAAATCAATAGTCGAGTACATTGAAGTCTTGAATTTGAAAAATCAATAGTCTGAGTACATTGAAGTCTTGAATTTGATACCTCAATGATAGTGTATTATGTAATGCACACACGTGATCACAGGGCTCAGGCTCAGTGGTCCTGATTCCTGATTTGCAGGCTTTGCTACATGGAAAACCTGTGATGTCCTGAAATTATTTTACCAGAAAATAAAAGAAATATCTACAACACTCATCAGAGCGGTTCTAACTGAGATTTGATGAATCATTTTTGTGGAAAGAAAGAAATATATATGGAAGAGAAGGAACTTTTGACACCAAAAAGCACTAACCTTGGTACTGGGGGACCCCCATTGGAGACACTGCAGAGAAGGTGAAATGTCCATTTTGTAAGTACCATAGATGGTTTTAACAGATTTAGCATGCATCATCACCTTTGAATTCTGCCTCACATCATCACATGTGGCTTGTGGAATGATGTTGGAGACAGCCGTACCGTGTCTCTCGCTTTCTTATTTTTTCAACAACATAGTACAACTCCCCGTAATTTATCACAAATATGTATAATATTATACAAATTATGTAATTTAAATAAATTATTTAACTAATTAAGGCTACATTTGGATGGAGTTTTACAATAGAGAAGAGGTTTTATAATGGAATGAGATAGAAGAGGAGGGTTTTATATTACATCTCATTTTATCATAAACAGTAAAAATAGAAAACTTCTAATTTGAAAGACTCAGGATGAAATGTAAAATGATAAACAAACTTACACTATATTATATTATAAACTCTTTATTCAAATAATATTTTACTGTATTACATTATGAACTCTTTCATCCCTTTCAAACAACAATTTTATAATATTATATTCATTTACATTCTATTTTATTCTAAATCATTCAATTCTTTTAAAAACTTTATGTCTAACTAAACATAATCTAAATAGTTATTTACTTCAATTTATTATAGATTTTTTTCAAAATTTTAAGTAAATTGTAATTTTCTTTTTTGAAATTCAACAACAATAACACCGTTTTGGTAGGAAATTTACTTAGATGCAGGGTTTGAGAAGATTTAGAAGTACGTAGTTTTACTAGTTAGTAGAGAAATTGTTTTCAATAGACTTACGTGGAAAAAAAGTTTTCGAAAGTGGTAAAAAAATAGCTAGATGTATAACAAAAACTATATAAATAAAAAATAAAGTTAAAAATAAAAATGAAAGTAAGTAAATAAGAAACAAAGAAGAAAAATAAGTATTACGAATAAAATGACAAATTTTCTTATTGAAATTCAAAATTTTAATTTTCAATTATTAAATGGATTGAGATGAATTTTTATTAAAATTAAGTAACGAAAAATGATAATTTTTAAATATTTTAACGAACATTAATGGGAGGAGTTTTATTTAATATCAAAATTATTGATAGAAAGTTTTTGATTAATAATTTTTAGTAAAAATTTAATTCAATTTAATAAATTGACACGATCTTTTATTAAAATTATGACATTTGAAATAATAATTTTTAAAATGACATAAAATAAACACATTAATAATTTTGACATAAATTTTAATATCAAAATTACTAACAGTTAAAGTATTTTCTAATAATCTTTATGCAATTTTTTAATTTATGGAAACTCACCATTAAATTTCACGGCAACTTAAATACAATACAAAGAGCAAAGAGTAAGGTAGGAGTAATCGAAGCCAACAAGAACCTGCCATGGCTAAGTTTGCCTTTTCTATGTTACTTGATTTGTTGCTGTGAAACAACAGATATATGAGAAACCACTCCACTCTACTCACTCACTAGGCAAGCTGTACACAGTAATTTGACAGAGTAAAGAGAGACGGATGACAGTGACAGTGATGAGTTGCTTACTGCCCACCACTTTAAATTACTTCTTCTTCTTTCTTTCTTCTTCTTCTTGTTGTTGTTTGATACGTGAAAGAGAGAAAGAGACAAGAAAAGGAAAAAAGAAACATCTTTCAATATTCTGCAGGAAACAGAAAATTGATGTTAAAAGCTTTCAGGACTGACACTGTTAAGAGTGAAAACAGGGTTTCATGGCTTTTCTAATCAGTCATTTGCATGTATACATCATGTCAAAACTTAGCACTTTGTTTGACTTGTCTCTCTACCAAGATCCTAAAGGTATAGGATAGAACTCTTAAGTCGGGGGGATGTTCTTCTCATGCTTGTAGAAGCATGTTTGTATCTTTCATATTATACAATATTGAATTTCCATATAAAATATATTAATTAGTTGAAGATGGAGCACGTTATAATTAAAAGAAGTGCGAGTAAAAATAAATAATATGGCATTCATAGCGAGGAATGGGGCTATGGGATGGGAGTGGCTAGGTGAAGTAAAAAGAGCACAGAGAAAACGAGATTAAAACAAGTGAAACTCAACAGAAAGGGCAAAAAGTTTACTGTCATTTGGCAGATATGTCAGAGTCAACCATCCCAATGTCTTCAGTATTTGCCTTTAACTTTTCAATCCACATTTATTATAGCTTACAAAATAATAATTTTTTTATTACATTAGGTATTTTAGTTTAGTCGAACTAATCTTAAGCCTCTAAGACTCTACTTCAAGAGGATTTAAATCTAGAACCCCAAGATCCTTCAGGTTCCTACGTAGCCTGTACACTTCTGCGCATAAGAAGTCGTCACATACTTGATTGGTCAACTACTGATTAATCGCTGACCCTACTCAGTATCAGGTTCCCAACAGCTCTCGAGTTCCCTAATAGCTTCAACTCCCACACTGCCGTTAGAAGCGAGGCGTCCGTAATTGATGCGATCAAAGAGTTTTGCCCAGAGGGTACAACATTTTCTACCAAACCGCCGCTAAAAGCGAGGCGTCTGTAATTGATCCGATCAAGGAGTTTTGCCCAGAGGGCTAGAGGATCATCAATAGAACAAATTTCTCATTTCTCCTCCTTTGACGTGACTCGAACTCAAGACCTCTAATAAAGGAGAGCCTTAAGTGAGAAAGTTAAGTTATTAGGTCATTCCTCGTTGTCAAGATGACAATAAGGGAAGATATATTTAAACAAACTAAATTAATAAAAAATATATAGAAATATTTGATGATCATCCAAAGTTAATTCATTAATTGCTAAGGACCTGTTTGCTTGGATGTTAATTAATAAAATAAAATAGAATGTAATAAAACAGAATGAAACGATTTATAATAAAATGGAATGTAACATAATGAAAAGTTGTTTGAGAGGGATGGAAAGATTCATAATGTAATGTAGTAAACCCTTGTTTGGAAGATGGATAAAATGAAGTGTAATGTATAACAAATGACTATTATACCCTTGATATTAAAATGGTTGTTGCAAGAGGTTTAACGTTATGATTTTAAAATAAAAATCATGTCCAATTAAAAAATCACGATTGTGACTTATTTTTTATATATTTTATATTTTAAAATAATAAAAGTTTTATTATTTTATTATTAATTATATATAATTTATTATTAATTATTTAATAAATTTTATTCTATTATATGTGATTTATATTTAAAAATTATTTATTTTTATTTTTATTTTACAGAAATATATATAAACAATTAAATAATAAAATTTTTTATATATTTTCTATTTTCATTAATAAAAATTTTATTAAAAAATTTATATTTATTAATATTATAAAATATTATTGAGGGTGATAAGCTTATGGATCGTAATAAATGAGTTGAGAAAAAAGAGTTAGGGTTAGAAGAAATAATTGGTATTAAGAAAAATTATTGAGGATATATTAGGTAGTATATATTTATTAGTTTACGTCTCATCCTAAACTCTCCAAATCGAAAGTTTCTTATTTTCACTGATTAAGATGAAATGGAACGTAACATGAAACCCTCCACTTCCATCTTATTCCATTCTATTATGAAACCTTCAATTAAACAATAGAAATGTATTACATTTCATTCCATTCTATTATCAATCCCTCAACTAAATAGGGCCTAAATCTTTTACTTTTGGGTATGTACGTCGTTTGAACAAAATTATGAGGTGAAATGGATACATAATTAATAAATTGTTAGGATAGTTTTCTAAATTTTATTCACATAAAAATGATTTAAAAGATTTTTTAAATAATAAAATTAATTATATTCAAATTTAAAAAGATAAAATCCACTAATTTATGTAAAATTATTTTAATTAATATTTTTTATCATGTCGACTCTAAGTTAATTTGAATCGAACCGAACCAAAAACATATCGAAGGAGTCCATTATTGTCATTAAATTTGTATTTTAAAAATTAATACTTATGAAATGTTCTATTAAAGTAGTTAACTTGCATAATTGGTAATTATTTTTTAAAATATAAAACTCAATTGGTCTAATTGGTTCAATCGTAAAAATCTTGAATCATTCAATTTTTCTGTTCGATTTTTAAACTTTCTAGTTTAGTTTATTTTAATAACTTTTGTTGGTAAAAACTGATCACATGATCAATCTTTGTAAATCAATAAGTTCTTATAAAACAAGGTAAATTAATTAATTTCATTCAATAATATATATTTTAATTAAACTTCAAATTCTTCGACTAACAAAAACAATCTCTTTCAATCATATTTTAAATTCTTTAATTTTATTTAATTTTGAGCTTATTTTATGACAGTTTAATATCAATCATATTTCAAATTAAAATTTTTTTGTTTTTAAATTCTTTTTTGAATAGAAAAAAAGTGAGAGAATCTATAACTGAAGCAATCGCATTCAAAGTCTCTCCATATTCTCAGATCTGAACACTGAAAACAGAGAAAAAGCAAGACTGCCTTCCTTCCTTCTTCCTTCCCGTTAATACTTCTATTTAACTCACTGCCTCCTTTTTGTTTTTTCAATAATATATTAATAAATTGTGTCACCTCTTCGAGCTTTCTTCACATCCATGATCTATCAATGCTCAGTCGGATATAAGTTCTTTGTATCGATTATGGTATTTTTATAATATTTTATTAAATTTTATTTATATATTTATATAAATTTTATATAAATATATGGATAAAATTTAATGAAATAAAATTGGAATAAAATAATTAAAATAAAGAATTTGATGCAGCTCAGCCAGACTTTTGCCCTTCAACTAAAAAATCCTAAATTGTCAGATTAAAAAAATATTAATCAATGAAAATTCTTCTATTAAAATAAACTTATTTGATACTTATCATTAACGTAATTTTCTAAATTTTAATTCTTTTTAAGTATTATGTGTCTAACCGATATTAATGACATAATTTAATAAAAATAATTAAATCTTAAATTTTCGTAATTTTAAAACATGAAATATTTTAGTAAAAGAGATGAAAATATAGAAGAGATTGATGTCTTTTAATTAAAAAAAGCAAAAGAATTAATTTTTATTAGGGAATTTTTAAAATTTTTTAATCTTTCTTTATATTAAAATGAAGAAAATTAAAAAAAACATCAAAATTTTAAGTTTTGATTTGAGTCAAGAAAAATTAAAAAATAATTATAAATGCATAAATATATTTCTCTCTTCAATACTTAATTACAGGAATAACAAATAAAATAACATTCAACTTTTTTACAATTTTTTCAAATTATTGTTAAATTTTTTAAGTTAATGATGATTATCCTTTTAAAATGAATATAAATTAGGTTAAAGAGTTATTTTATTGATGCGGTGTATTATTTATTAGTTATATCATAAAAAAATAACGTGTTAATTTGAGTTATACGATTTTTGAAAAATTAATTACTAAATTAAAATTTTTGATATTAAATTATTTTTTAAAAATTAAACAATTTTAAATATCTTATTTACATTACTATTTTGAAGTGATTATCACATAATTGCACTTAATCATATAATTATTTTTATCAGCAAAAAAAAATAAAGAAAATGCAAGTACCTAAAAATAATTATTTTTTGTTTTTCGATGCTTAATTATAATTAAAAAAACCTATAAAACAATAAGAAAGAAGTAGCTTCCCAATGTGTCCTTCCTCTGGTAATGTGGATGCTCTCAATTTGCTTCCCTTCCGTCGTCTTGTTCTTTTCACTTCTCTGCCACCTTATGTACTCTCTCTTTCTCTCTTCTCTTTCTACTGTCCCTAAAACCACCCACCACCCACCTTCACCATCACCCTCCTATCTTATTACCATATGTATGCCTGTCAAAACTCACAATCCATAAGGACCATAACCAAAAACCTTGCTCTCTTCTTGCTGCTTAGTCCCACCTCATCAGCTGATATGGTTGCTTGCTTTGCTTGTTCATGACTTCATGGTGACACGAAAGGTCTTGTTTCGTTGCCATAATGAGTTCCCATTATTGCAGGGTAGTTATTGCAGTGATTTTAGTATACCATCTTCTCTCCTCATCGGTCTGTTGCTTTATTGATCAACACCAACTCCCTCAAACTATTTCTCCTCGAGTAAGTTGTATTTACTCCATATCCAACTCTATCTCAGCTTCAGGTGTCTTTCTCTTCGATGCTTCACATCAACTGGGTTGTCTTGTCACTCAGTTTTTTCCTTTATTTTTTGCATGTGTTGCTTGTGTGTGTAGGGGCTCTTGTTTGAAGAAAAAACCAGGTTAGGTTCGACGCCACCGAGTTGCCATAACAAATGCAACGGTTGTCACCCATGCATGGCGGTTCAGGTACCGACTCTGCCGAGTCACAACCGAGTTGATCCAAGTTTAACTGAGAAAACAGTGGCTGAGCACAGTGAACCATTATACAATACAGTAGCAGGCAGCAGGTACTCGAATTACAAGCCTCTAGGTTGGAAATGTCGATGTGGTGACCATTTCTACAACCCGTAAACGACAAATACTTGATGCTTCATCAATGGTGAGGTGACGCCATGGATCAGAGTTTTCTCTTCTCATTTACACTAAAAGCTCCTCTCACTGAAAAGGGTATTATCCTGCGATTCTTTTACAGCTATGTTTGTGTGTGTAGTGCGTCAGCAGAAATTGTACACATCGAATTCGAAATTTTTAACTTTACACAATGTACAGAGATGGTTGCAACGAGACATATCTGATTATATATTATTGTCCTCCTTCTAGGCTTTATAAACCTCACAAGTCCTCTCTTCCCTGCCCATCACTGGCTCCGTGCATGAAGTCCTCTGTTTTTCAACTTCTCTGTTTCATTTATTCGATCCGATTTGATTTGATTCTCTTGTCTACTACTTTCCCTTATCTTCTCGGGATCTGCTTGGCCCATCAACCATCACCATTCTCTCATGCGACGTACCAAATTGACCAAAATGTCTAGGCATCGTTTTTGGTTGTCGATTAACAGCTTTCTACTGCTGTGACTTCGCCTGAAAAGTCCTAGTAACTTGTATGATCGGACTTTAAATTAGACATGCAATTACAAATGATGTGTGCATCGATCGAACTAAACTTAGAACAACCCTTTTTTTGTTTCCTTTTAATATACCAGTTTTGACAAATTTTCAGAAAAACAGAGCAGAGCAAAATTTAACAGTTCTGTTCTCTGTTATTGCAGTACTGAATTTGTTTATTTATGAATGCATCTTTATCTGACCATGTTTCAGTGAGGCAACCGCAGATGGTTCGTTGAAATTCTAAATGTATTTAGAGGTTTGCTAAGCATAGGACAAATTGAAACTATAGTTCAGTTGGCATTTATTTATACAAGTAGCTGGCAACTATAGATAGTCATTGAGTTACTGTTAATGATGCAGTCTCTGCCTCTAAAGCCTACCTTACGCTGTTTCTGCTATGCCTAGCCCATTCCATTTCCTATATAGTTTGACCAAACCTGACTAGATCAGTGGAAAATGTTTGCATCTAACAAATTTATAGATTATGCGTTCTAAAAAAATTATATCAAGAGTTAATTAGTGGGCTTAATTAATTAATGTAAATATATTTACAAGTGTAAGCATGATAATGGATCCGATTAAATTTCAATTCAATCTAATATTTTTGGTTTAATTGAATTCAATGCAATCGTATTTCGGGTCAAAATAATGTTATTAACAAAATAACATCGTCTTGATATTAATTCTTCAACTGTTAAATAAGATATATCATCTTAATCTAATAAAATTCAAACTGATTAAATCAAATTATATTTAATTAAGTCAGATTTTTTTGACTTTGAATTTGACTAAAAATTCAAACTTTGAGTGTAAAATCATAAATGAAGGAATGACAATAGATCGATCAATGTGCCCAAACTCATGTATTTTTAATTAAGCATAAGCTTAGATAAATTAGGCCCAAATTCAATTAAAAATAGAAGTTTTACATTTTTAATTTTCAAAAATATTTTCAAAAAATTAACGTGACTGACCCATCCCAACTTAAATGGTTTATTGAATTTACTAACCGAATTCTTATTAATTATAATTCTCTCAGTATTTAGAGACCTAAATTGGAATAAATTGACTAAAAAATACAAATATCCTATTTAATGAATTACTCCATCCAAATTGGTCCAGCCCAAAAATGGTCGAATAGTTACAAATTGATTTTGGTTATTTCACTTATATTTGCCTAGAGTACCTGATGTTTTAATTTATAAATTATTATATTTCAATATTTAATTAAAGAACATAAAGAAATAATTCAATCTAATTGGACTAATTCAAAATTTAAGTTTAAAATTATATTTGAAATATTTGAAATTAAATTACTTAAAAATGACAAAAAAGTTAACTCAAATTTGGTCAAACTTCAAATCCAACTTAAATTACATTCTGGAATCGGATCGGGTCGGACCCACATTGCTATCCCTAAGACCAATGGTCGTGAGGCGGCTGGGTTAACAAACAAAGAAGAGGAACGCGGCGCTACGATAAAACCCTAAACCCCGTGAGGGCAATTTAGGATTTTTAGCGCGAAATGAAACCCTAAACATCCCAAACTCCCACTATAAAGAGAACAAACCTTCCTGCCCTCGTCGTCGTCACCAAGAATTCTCAATTTAGATGATTCCTTTCAATAATTTCTTCATTGGGTTTCTTGTTTTTGCACTATTATTTTGTTTTGTTTGGTTTTCGATGTGAAAAGGTCTTTCTTTGAAAGATGAAACCATGGGGGAGTGTTTTAGTTTCTCGGTGATGATCCAAAACAGATGACGAGTCCGATTTTATTTATCCATTCCATTTTTCCCTGACGACAAATCGAGGCATTTGTCTGAGAGAATTAACTATTCTCCCTCACTTACAATTTTCATTCGTTCTTTTTGTTTTACGCTTTTTTGTTTTCAAAAGCCGTTTTTGGATTTTGGTAAATATGGTTATCACTGGTCATGTTTAAGTTGTTGTCTTTTATGGTTAATGTGCAGTTTTCATTCTTGTGCTTAATTCTCAGTTGGTGTGTGGAAGAGGGTTTTAGGGTTCGTAGGATTTTTGTGCTTCCAAGGAAGCTTAATCGATTTTGTTTTATTGTGTGGATGATGGAGGTGATGATTATTTCCCCAAATGATCGAAGCTGAATAAACTGAGCGATTTTTCTCTGCAGAGAATCCAAGCCAGAAATCTGATCCATCATTTAGACATATTTTAAGTTCCATTACATTAGTTTATGTTTTACTTTCTGGATTGTCGTAGTGGTGTTTAGAGTACTTGTTTCTGTCTTCTTGTTCTCGTGTTTTTTTAATTCATAGCTATTTTCAGATAACTTCAATTTGAAATATGTATTTAAAGATGGAAGTGATGATTATTTCCCCAAATGATCGAAGCTGAATAAACTGAGCGATTTTTCTCTTCGGAGAATCCAAGCCAGGAATCTGATCCATCTCATGGGAAAACATGTTTTATCGTTTTATTTCTTTTGATCATAAAATTCTGAAAGTGTTTCATGGAGAACTATTGTCTATTTCGAATATGACTTTTTTGTAGACATTAATGATTTGTTGTGATCTAATGATGGAAAGGATGAATGTTTTCCCAAATGATCAGAAGCTGAATAAATTGAGAGATATTCGGAGAATCCAAGCCACATGTCCATAAAGTTTGCATGTTTGAAGGAGGGTTCATTCAGTTTTTTGCTAGAAGAGTAAACAAGGATCGAACTAGTGGATCTTCATTCTAACTTTCTGGATGGAGTTAGATACAGGCTGCTCTGACAGGGTTTCGGCTGCAGAGATTGGATATAGTCCTAAATAACATTTACCTTAAGCTTTTAACATGTTGCTGTCCAGTGTCCATTATGTAAATTGAGGTTATGTGTTCGTTTGGTAGAAGCAGAACAACCTCAATATTTAAAGGATAATGGAGATTTGTATCGTGACCCGTGTTACTGTGAATTGGAAGTGATTTTGAACATGATGTTGCTCAATCTTTAGCTTCGCTTATTCCCTGCTTCAAGTATATCTTAGCATAACCCAATCCACTAAACTGATTGAACGAGGGCCACAAAATGGAAAGTAACCTAAAAGCCGATAACAGTATATATAAAACGAAAATTTGCCCAACAAACTTCGGTAACGATGACAGCTTCCATGTTCGTATCTCGACAACCCAGTCTCCGGCAGTCTCCGCCGCTAAGATCGTTCTCTAACTTTCTGGGCACATTCACCTCTCCCCATGTAGTCCAATTCAGCACCAGAAAGAGGCAAAAGTTGCCATCTTTATCTGCTGCTACTACTACTTCAGCTTCATTGCAAGCTCTCATCTTTGACTGTGACGGCGTGATTATAGAGTCCGAGCACCTCCACCGACAGGCCTACAACGACGCTTTTGCTCACTTCAATGTTCGTTGCCCTTCTGAGCCTGAGATTCTAAACTGGGCCGCTGATTTCTACGATGTGTTCCAGAACCAAGTTGGTGGTGGCAAGCCTAAAATGCGATGGTTCTCTCCAATATCTTCTTCTTCAGCAATTTTAATTTTCTCTAAAAGGGAGCATTCAAGCTGCTGCTTGTTTATATTAAAAAAAGAGACTTTTGGTGGTGTTGTAGGTACTTTAAAGAGCACGGATGGCCATCTTCCACCATATTCGAGACTCCTCCGGAGGACGATGAGAGTCGCGCCAAGTTGATTGATACTCTTCAGGTATCATAAATAAACACTTGGGAAATTTTTCTTAGTGTAGTAATGGACTCTTCTTCTTTCAGACCACTATGTTTACGTTGTTGCTGTAGGACTGGAAAACCGAAAGATACAAAGAAATAATCAAATCAGGAACTGTAAGAAGGCAAATTGAGTTTCTTGTGTTGAATGTTGTTATGATGTTTATTACAGTTTCGATCGACTCATCTGAACATTATATCTACTGTTCTTTTCTATTTAGGTGGAACCTAGACCTGGAGTCTTAAGATTGATGGATGAAGCCAAGGCTGCTGTAAGATCATATTGTTACCATTTTGCAAAACTCAAACTGTTTTGTCATGCTACATTGTTTGTTCTGATCCGAAATGAACGGATAAAGTCTAATTTTGATTGGGTTTTGGGTAGGCTGGAACTTAGTGCTGGCACGGGCTCGATCCGTTAGCTTGAGTATTAGAAAATTTGATCAGGTTCTGGTCTAGCCAGGTCCATTGCCAAGTCTAGAGGAGTCCTTTTTTCTGAATATCTGTTCCAACATGGATCAGCTGCATGTTTTATGCTTCTGTTTCAATTTCGCTACTTTTGCAGGGGAAAAAACTGGCTGTCTGCTCTGCAGCAACTAAAAGTTCAGTCATCCTGTGTCTTGAGAACCTTATTGGAATGGTAGGTCTATCCACCATTTTTGGAGCTGGTATCTCGTAACTATCCGGCAATTAAAGTTCTTTTATCAACCCTTTTTTCCAGGATCGCTTTCAGGGTCTTGATTGTTTCCTTGCAGGTAAACGAATTTCATTTATGATTTACCCTGTTCTTTCTGACTCACTGTATTGATGTTGTACATTCATCTTGCAGGCGATGATGTGAAGGAAAAAAAGCCAGATCCATCAATCTATATCACAGCTGCCAAGGTAGTCAACACATAGTAAATCATTTCTTACAAGAACCTAGAAGCGTCATATTCAATATGTACTTTTCACCTATGATTGTAAAATCTTGTTCCCTTTCAGGTTCTTGGTGTGTCAGCAAGAGATTGTTTGGTGGTGGAGGATAGTGTCATTGGCCTGCAGGTATTTGTTTTCTCCTATGCAGTTTTCTGCAATTTTGAGCTTAACATTTCAGTAAAAAGTTCTCATACTTTATTAAATGGATTCGGACCTTTCTGTTAATTTTTTCAACGGCGCTGTGACACGTTGAATATTCCGATTCATGCCACGTATCAGTTTCGTCAAGGTTTTTAACGGAAAAAGTTACGGAAGGGGTGAGTGTGTGCATTTAATAAAGTGTAAGGACTTTAAGGAATAGGAATTTCAGTGGAAGTACCCCTTTAAGAGGTAACTGATCAATCTCCAAATTTCATTCTAAAGCACTCACTCTTTGCTTATAGGCAGCAATACAAGCTGGGATGTCATCTGTGATCACATATACATCTTCCACTTCTGACCAGGTCAGTCCTCTCCTCCCTTCCATAAGCATTCCCAGATGAAGTCTAATACGAAACTTTGTTGGTTTGATGTGCAATCCCCGGACCGGGACCGTTGATTCTATCTTAAATTCTCTGGTGAATTTCAGGATTTTAAAGATGCAATAGCAATTTATCCAGATCTAAGTGATGTCAGGTACAGCTCCCATTTGCTGTGAACTTTGTGGTTGCCTGTCTTTAGCTTACTCGAATTAACTTTTGGTGATCCTATAGATTAAAGGACCTAGAGTTGGTACTTCAAAATGTTCTTGCTGCTAGCTAGAGGAACACTGAAGGATTTTAGATCTCATACACCTGGAAGGTTTCACATCAACCACGGCATTGTATTTTGTTAAGGCTCATTATTTAATTGAAAAAATATATAGAAATTTTACATTTCACTGAGATTATTCAATGCTTAAAAATACATACTTATAAATTCCTCTTATTATAATTTTATTTATTTCGACAAAATTATTAAATAGTTATATTTTATTTTTTTGCTTAGTGAATTTTTTCAAACTAATCAGTTTTTAAAACTAAAAGAAACTAATTAATTGTTATTTTATTAAAGAGTAAGGACAATCTTTTTTAATTATTTTTTTAAAAATATCAATTTTATTTAATCTTTAATTAATTTTATAAAAATCTAATAGTAATTCAACTTTTTAAACTTTAACTTCTTTTCTTATAAATTTAATTTGCGGGATGGCTCGAAAAATTCATAACTAAAATACAAGAATCAAAACTAGACATGGACTCAGTCGGAGTTTGAAACATATAGCCTGAGCCCAAGTTCGATTAGGTATAGGTGACTTGAAATATGAGTATTCGACCTGAGTCTATATTTAGTTTGAGTATTTTTTTTAAAGTTTAAAATTTATAAAAAAGATGTATTATTTTAAAATAATGTCATTTTTATTTAAATTTTTTGAAAAAAAGCACAATCTTTAACTGAAAAATTAGTCAACTCGAACTGAGCTTGTAAACTTTGGATTGGACTGCCCTGAACCCTAATTGGCTGTATACTAAAATTGATAATCCATATAAAATTAACTACCCTCTGGACTCTGCAACGTGAAAGTGGAACGATTGGATAACTTGTTCGAACATTTTTACAGTCGAAGTTTGCCAATTACAGAATGCTGACACAAAATCTAAAAAAATACCAACTCCAAGAGCTTGGTGTTTAGCGATATTATCTTAATAATTGCCAGCTTTAGGACAAATCAACATGATGCTTTTTAATTGCCGAACGTACCAACTTCTTGGAAGAGGACAAATAATAAAATTGAACTTGGAAGACAGGGCTTCAGTTTGCCTGCAATAAAATATTATTATAAATTATGTTTTTGGTTAAGAACAAAATTAGTAAAGGACAGACCTGTTTGCATCAACAAATGATCATTGGAAATTGTAAATTATGATTTTGTGTTAAGATCCAATTCCTTCACCTAACTCAATAATTGAGTGTATAATTTACAAACAGGTCGGTCCTTTACTAAAAATATATTATACTTAATTATTGAGTTATGTGAAGGAATTGGATCTTAACACAAAAACATAATTTACAATTTCCAATGATCATTTGTTGATGCAAACAGGTCTGTCCT
>JAOTAY010000191.1:1888114-1898835 GCA_025629805.1 Erythroxylum baracoense | reverse complement strand
CAATAATTACTGTGCACAAATGCATGAGCATGAGTTGTGTTTTCCTAAATTTCTCACATATACCCGTTTCTATAATTGAACCCGTTATACGGAAACGGGATGTTACAGTCACTAATCGATCCAATTAAAATTGGAACACTTTATTCTTTATTTCCATGACTACTATCTGAGGCATTTTATCAACCTAAAAAGATCTTGTTAAAACTCAATGTGCCCATAAATAATTTTCGAAATTCTTAAGTAACTAGTTTCTCAAATGAGGTAGTATTATTTCATGTTTTTTCCCAGTCTCTCATTGACTTCTTTTCTGAAATGACTCCTTCCATTCATTCTACTTCCATGTTTTCTTATCAACCTATTTTAATGTCTATCCATTCATGATAGTTTCTCCACACATTTCAATTAACTCACACGTCTCAATTGCCTAAACATAACTATCAACCCAAACTTGCATCTTCTGAACATATTTGTATAGATTATAGTGTGGACTTAGTGTTACCTCAAATTTAAGAATCTAATCACGTAGTTGGATATCTTACATCAAACTGAATGCTTGCACTCTCAGTAGCATATTCGACTTCTTATGCTTAAGTCTCAGTTAGAAACGAGACTCCGCTATTCACTTCTGATTTGTCCCATCATCATTCATTCTTAGAAATAAACCATCTAGTCTACTTAACCTAATTTGGTCAAATTCTTCTTCGAAAGAAGATTTCTTGCTACGATCTTTTATATTGTTCACGTAATATTTATCAATCAACTATATTCATTATGGCTTTCCAATCATCCTTATTGCCTTAATATGATCGATTTTAACTATTCGTAACATCTTAATAAATATTAATTTCTATCACAATTTATATAGTTAGATACTCTTTATGATAAAGCTCTGTGAAGCAATAAGTACATCAATTTACTCTTATACTTTGGTACTTTTCATCAAGAACATTACATCTTGTCTAGAGATGTATTTTTGTCAATTCACCCATTAATAACTTATGCTAAGGGTACCTTAATTTCAATTGATTCTGAACAACACTTCTCCTTTTTTTCTGGCCACGATCGTAAGGACTCTGCCACGATCGTGACAGAACCAATTAATCTCAGTCACGATTGTGGGGACTATGCCACGATCGTTCCCTGCTTCTTTTTCCTTCCCTTTTTCCTCGAGTCCATTACATATAGTAACATCATTTATACTCTCAATCCATCCCCAATTGATCATCATAAGCGCTTTCATACGTTACTTTTATTCATCTTAAAATTTTAACTATAGGGATTGAAAACTTAACAGTATTCAATAAGTCATGGATCTCATCCTATCTTATATCCAAGTTTATGATACATAGGTGCTTTATGATGTCATTTGTTAAGGTAATCACATTATCCAACATACATTCACAATAAAAATTTAACTTAACCTAGGGGACTTTTACTTATCCCATTATCATTCATCTCATCTTCCATATGTATATTCATAATCAATTAACAATTATAGAAGCACATTCATCATGAAACTTTGATCTCATTTCCACTGGCATTTCTTACACTAAATCATAACTCTTATCACATCAATTAAATAACCATTTCAAGTCCAATTTCAACCTCTCTAGGTTATAGAAAGAATTTGGTTTTTTTTTAACCCTACTTGTACTCTTTAATTATTTTTAATTATACTTAATATCTCTATTTCTCTCAGTCAATCCATAAAATATATATATATATATATATATATATATATATATATATATATTCTCATCCATATCAATTCATAGATACACAACTGCAGCATAATTCTGATATCATACTCGATGATACATCCATAATTATAAATGCTCTGAACCTTTATCCATCACATCAAACTATGTACTACTTTTTATTTCTAGATATCCGCAAATTTCCATTTTCTCACATTCTAATAGATCATCAATGTTCTTATTACTTCCAACAACTCAATTCTTAATGAATGCTTATACGCGCAACTTAAGTAAATGTGACTCAGACTGGGGATTAGCTATTATTGCCTGTTATGACATGTCTACAATGCATATACATTGACACGTATTTTGGAAACACCCATGTAAGATACTAAGCGTGGGCTCTGATACCAAATTGTAGCACCCCACTCCCATCGTGCACGTATCTGTACATCCCGAGGACATTTAGATGCATGACCGATGAAAGCAATGTACTAGAGTAGTCAAGCAATCAAACTCATTAAAAAATTTTCTCTCTTCAAGCATCACATGCATATTAGTCATAAACATCAAAGTCACAATTGTTGTTAAACTCATTGACCAACCTCATTTACAAACATTTCCAATTTGGAAAGTCATTACAAAACATAATTATTCTCATATAATGGTAATATTTGAAAAATACATTCTTTAAAACAAAAGTAACAAAAAATACAAATGCAGACGTCAACTGATCTCGACCTTTTTCTCTTACTTGAATGCAATAGTTGTACTCCCGTTTGCCTAATGGGGTAACTCTTATGAGCCTAAAAAATATTGCAAATTTTGGTTTAATTTTGCAAACTCAATAAGTGACCAACCTCGATGGCTCACTCGATGACATAACACATAAAATTCATATAATCACATAATTCACATCCTTTGGTTAAAAATCATTTATCACTGCATATCACTTGGTCATTCATTTCACATTTCACATTCAATACATATAACATTAAGAAATCAGTCAACTATTTAAACTATACCTTTCATATGCTTATGCAGGGCTCATAAGACTCACTTTCTTTTATTATTGTTGTGATCAAACGCCTCTTTTGTTTCTAGCTTATAGCCCTTAATGGATACCGAGCTATATTGAATAATGTCCCATGTCCCCTGGTGAATACCAAGTACATGCACAACTGAGTCAAAGACTCTTATCACGTTCTGAGTTTTAAGCTCTTTTTCACATTCTAAGCTTTAAGCTCTTTTTCGACGGCTACTCCGGTCATAATAACCTTTATATTTCATGCATTCATGTAATGAAATGCGTCACATATATTTAGTCAATTAAAAGTGCTCAAAATCCCACAATTATATTCGCCTTCACATGTCATCAGACTTTAGTCCAGCATTCAACATTTATGCTGAGAATACACATATTTCATTCATATACACACTCACATTTTTCTTCAGAACTTGGTCCGACATTCAACATTTAAGTTAAGAAAACACATATTTCATCAAATTCATATACAAGGAGCAGTTCCAATGTTCTCACATTTATCCAACTCCTCGGACCATTAATTTCCAGAATTATCTCAATCATATTTACATCAGTAATAATTCAATGCAGAAATTGAAAACAGAACAAACAATGAAATGAGACCATCTAGGTCGACTCACAGTGTACACACATTTCATGCAATACACATAGTATTAGTTGAACAATCACATAAACATTTCAATATACACATATATGTATATGTAAGGTATAATGCATGCTCATATTGACAATCTCTGGCATATTTCCTTTATTCACTTCTCATAATCAATTAACATTTTTCAGTCATTCTTCAATATCTAATACGCTTTACTTGCTTTACACATCTCATTAATCATTCGCTAGGTTCACTTAACATCTTATTCAAGTCTAATGACCTCATATGGAAGCACCCTAGCATTACTTGGTTCAATCTTCACTCAAAAGACCACTCTTTATCTCTTTAGGTCTGGCCACAATCGTGGTGTCCCTGCCACGATTTTGACAGCACCTTATTTTATTAGGACACGATCATGCTGTCAGGGCCACAATCACGCCCTGCATTTTTCTTCCTTCATCCACACGAATTCAACACATATTTTAACACCAATTTCTCTAGAATTCACTTCCTCTAACACAAATCATTCTGCACTAATTCAAATACCAATTTGATTGCATTAAACTCTCAACCTCTAGTCATTTGATTTATCACATTCATATAAATCTCATCATTTATGAAATCCAATCTCCTTCCATACTATATCTTATTCATAATGCATCAACAATTCATTCATTATGTTATGTCCTCATTTAACACTCTTAACATTTCACATTTAGACGTATTACCTTCAAACATCCTTTTCCTTACAGGTATAACATCAAGATCAACCAAAACTTATCATATATTTAACCAACTTTTCCAATATCACTTATGTTCCTTTTAAGTCCTAATTAAGTCCAAAAACATCATAAGTATGTACCTCATCCTTGATTGGTTCAACCATTGCATAATCACAACATTAACATGAAAAATCACAGCCCACGATCGCGGCCTCCCTTGCCATGATCGTGACAGAAATAAATTTCCCATTTTTCCTGCAGGTTTTCCAGTTTTTCTCAAGACAGATTTTTAGGTCCATTGTGGATAACCATTAATACCTAGAAAATGAGGTATTTAAGCAATACCTTTTTCCAAAAAAAATGTTCCTATGTGTCTTAAGTTTCTAATGACATCAAATTCATGCATTTTAGATCAGTATTATACAATTTACTCCCACAATACTACATATTGTTCTTATACCATGACAGCACACTATTCTTAACTTCAAACCAAATTTCAAGACCCTTAGGGACAAAATTCCAACAAAATTCCTTTATAACAATTTTAGCCATATATCTATAGCTTAATCTAAATCAAAACGCATCCCATTTGGATTTCTACAAATTATGATATAGCCAAAATACAGATACATGTTCAGTAAAACACTCCACCCAACCTATTCCAGCACACATCTTCTAAATTTTCTAGCTCTTCAACTCCTACAAATTTCATCTAACATATCTTATGCTTAATTTATCAATTTCTACATCATTTCTTCATTAAGATCACCTATATTTGCAATTCAAACATCCAAATAACAAATTACAAATCATTGTTCAGTTTATGAATAAAAACAAAACATCAAGGTATCTGTACATTCTTTAACATTTTTAACCATCATTTGTACCCTTAATTCATATAAAAATCATACCTATATCAACTTATGAATTATTTCTCATCATATGAATAAGAACATAGCATAACCTACTTAATTCCCCATCTAAGTAACATTATATTTCAACACCTTTATCATGTTTATTTCATCCCAAACTATCATCATATATGCTTATATTTACACAACCCATAAAAGTTTAAGTGCTACTTACTTGATTAAGCTTCAAGATCTTCCAAGAAAAAATCAACTAACCCTAGCTTCTCCCATGCATCACACGACCATCAGTTCTCATGGAGGAATGGGTTGGGTCTTCTTATAAGAAGGTGAAGAAGACAAAGAAAATAGAAGTAAATGATGGATGAGAGCAAGATGTAACATTAATGAAGCTTGGTGAAGCAAAAAGGTGAAGAAGAAGAAGAAGAAATAAAGAAGATGAAGGTAGGAGAGACTTATGAAGAAAAAGAAGCAAGTGAAAGATTAAAAAGTTGGTCTTTCAATTAACAAAAACGTGGGTTTAACTAGTGGTGTGGCAAGTGACATGCAAGTGACACATGTCACTTGCCACATGTCACTTTCTTATGGTTTCTAATGGTTCCTCTTTATTACTAGTCTATTTGTCTCCAAATTCTAATCCAATTCGCTCCTAAATTTCAATGACATGTGTCATTAAATCCCAATGTCATTCATAAAAATTTCTACTGCTATCTGACACTTATTCTGCCACTATTCATCAATTGTCTCGTCACTTGGCATTTTTACTAGTCCAAAAATATCTTTAATTTTCAGAAAATTCTCAAATTTTCCTAAAATTTCTAAATCAGTAATTAAACACACCAACTTAATTTTCAAGACACAAAATCCATAATTCATGTTATAATCACATTAAAACAATCATTTATACCCAGAAAGTCAACGAATGCATGCACAATTATTTTCATATGCAAAATTCAATAATCACGTATATGTGCATGTCATATTGTGCACGAGCATGAAATGCACTTTCTAATCTCTCATGTACCATATTTTAAGGTCCTAAACCTTAGTATGGGAACGGGATGTTACAAATATGACTATCATAATATCCCAATCCTCATTGGCAGCATCTTGCATAGGTTCAGGTGGAAACTCAGCGTTAAGAACATATAATTTCTTCTCTTTCTTTAAAACAATTTTAAAATTACGCAACCAATCTGAAACTTTTGGTCCAGTCAATTTGTTTGCATCCATGATGCTCCTCAGGAACAAGTTCGTACTCATTTTTCAGCAACTGTTTCATCAAAAACAAAAATTAGTATATGCCATAAAACCAAATAAACAAGGACTTTTAAAATTTTGGTTACTCCCACTATTTTAAACAAATTAATAGGCCTCACTATTAATTCAAAAAATTTTCAAATAATTTCCTAGTGGGCTAGGGTCACATTTTAACTTAATTGATCTTGAGTTTTCTCAACAAACCAACTGAATTAAAATTAGGTAGATAACATTTTATCAATCACATCCTATGTAATTCCTAGATCTGTTAAGAGACAACTCTTTGCCAAAAACATATCTAATATGCGATTCCTTAACTTGCCTTTAAATTAATATGATCATGAGTTAACTTATCCAAATCATAAAAATTTAGTTCAGTAAAACCTACCATTATAAGATTAAACATGTTTGAGTTAAAATGGCCTTGAATTTACTCAACAAGCCTAACCTTAAACAAAACTCTAGTTTAATCCTATAACAATGGAAGGCATTATTCATGTTATAACCATGTACTTAATATTTAATGAGGGATTTAAAAAATAAGTCTCATTCTAAATAATATAATCACATTACATAAATATATTCTAAATATAGAATTAAAGAAATTTAATTTAATTAATCAAATCTTGAAAAATTAAATTAAATTATTTTATAAATAACTAAATAAACCATAATCTTATAAATAAAAACAAAAAATAAAAAAAAAACGGTGAAGCACAAGCACCAGCACAGCGCTAGGAGGCGTTGCCTTCGCACATGCGCCCCTTCTTCTTCCCTAACTTTGTTTTTTTTTTCCCCTCTCTTCTTATTTCTAGTCTGCTATCTAGCCTTTTGCCTGTTCTGCCTCCAGCCTTCATCTCTATGTCTCCAAAGGTGTGAAAAACTTAAGGTTTTATAAACATAAAACTTTAAAGAGAAAATCTCTCTAGAGTGAGAAACTACCACCATCGAAGGTGGTGGTTCTCCAACCACAGGTGGCAGGTGTGGTCTCTATTCTGTGCACGAAAGCCCAATAAATCCCTTTCACCGAAAACACATTCAAAGTAAGGAGCATTTGATTCGATAATAGGGAATTAAGTGAACATGAATACAAACACCAGAAAATCAAACACATATCAATAGATGCATTCATTGAAGCATTTGTGTCGATAAATGGTATTGATGCATATTAGAAAAATAACAGAAGAACAATAACATAAACCCAATTAAAAGTCAAATTTAGTGGACAGTAAACATTCCCTAAAACATGAAGCATGGAACCGTTTCCAGTTCATAAATAAAGCTCAACGTATATGTTATGGTTTGAGTATAGGCTGGACTTTAAAGAACACCATCTGAAACGTTATCTCTTTCAGTTATGTATATGAAGAGACAGTAATAAAGAATGAAATTTTCATCTTCTGCTCTTCAAAAAAAAACAATACACAAATTGAAGTTGAAATGTAACAAAGATCAAAAATAAGAATTTTCAAGAAACATATGAATTGTATTCAATATTTCTAGAAACACAAAAAACATATCCCTAAATTTCTAGAAATACAAGAATCGAATTTTACATTTCCAGAAACACATGTAACCCTTTACAACTCTAAAAACTTATGTAACTATTTTACATCTCTAGCACTAGTTAACACAAGCTTAATATAGTAGTCAACTAACAAAGCAAATCCAGAAACACTTTTAGATGAACAAAAATAAAAACATAATATGTTCCTAAAAAATATAACACATTTCAGTTGCATTTTCGAAGAACAACTATAGGTGTTCTAGAACCTTTCGAGATAGCAACAAACTAGAGACAAACTTATGGAACATTTCTATAACAAGAAAAATTAGAACACAAACGATATTGTTTTGGATAAAACTAGAAAAGAATATAAGCAAATTGTCTAAACAATGCTAACGAAGAAATATGCAACTTTTGCATATTTATATCAAATAAAAAATATCACAAACTTATGAATCTATTAAAGGTGGCTCTGATACCACTGTTGGAAAATAAACGCAAGATCAAATCTAAGCACAGCAAAATGAATTTAATGACTTATAGAAAGCATTCGACAATGTGAGCTAGAGTTTCTTGATACAAACAATGGAAAGTATGAATTTCCCCAAAAATTCATCAAGTGGATTCAAGAGTGTATTACTACTGTTTCCTATGGAATTTTGATAAATGGGAGCCCCTCGGAGATATTTAAAGGCAAAAAAGGACTTAGGCAAGGGGACCCTTTATCCCCTTACCTATTCCTAATTTGTATGGAGGTCCTTACGCAAATGTTGAAGCATAATACTTCTAGGGATTCCATATTCAAATATCATATAAAATGCAAGACAATTTCCCTATCAATTTTATATTTTACAGATGATTTACTTCTCCTAAGCAAGGCCAATGTACACTCAGTCAATTTGCTGATGTATACTCTTAATAGTTTCAAGGAAATGTCAAGACTGAGCATCAACCTATAAAAGAGATACATAATTCTCTCCAAAAGCACTTCTTATCTTGCTAATGTATTGACTCAAGTTATGGGAATGGAAACCAAGGATCCTCCTCTTCCTTATCTGGGTATTCCTATATCACCCAAGAGGTTAAGGTTTTGTGAATGCCTCCCATTAATAGAAAAGAGTCAGAAAAGATTGGGGTCATAGACTAATAGAGCTCTTTCCTATGGAGAGAAACTTCAACTACTGAAGTCAGTTATTCTATCGATGCAAACTTTCTAGTGTTCCTACCTTTTTCTATCCAAAGGCCTTATTAAAACCATTGAAAAATTGATGAAGCAATTCCTATGGGGGAAAGGCAATGGAGGGAAAGGAATGGAAAAAGTTAACTGGAAGACCATCTGTTAACCAAAAGAAGTGGGAGGAATGGGGTTAGAGTCAATCAGCATAAAGAATAGTTTACTCATGACTAAGAGGATTTGGCGAATTCTAAATGAAAAAAAATTGTTATGGATCAAATAGATTCATTTCTATATATCAAAAGGAGAGAGTTTTTGGGCTCTAAAAGTCAAAGAAAGTTATACTTAGTTCTTTAATCAACTGCTGAGAATGAGGGAAGAGGTCCACCAAGATATTACTCGTCAAATCAGGACAAGAGAAAGATTATCTTTATAGTATGATAACTGGACCAAGTAGGGAGCTTTAAATCCACAATCAGCTAGCTAGAACCCTATGAAAACCAAGATCAAAGAGATAGTCAGGAATGGATCTTGGATCTTATCAACAAAAGAGACTAGGCTTTTGTCTATACAGCAATGTTGCAAATTCGAGGAAAGAAATATCTACTTATAGAAAGGGATTTCAGTCGTAGAAATTTCTATAAAGGAAGCCAAAAGATTAAGGAATGGGACAGTTAATAGAGTGGAATGGTATTCCCTCATTTGGAATAGGGTTATAAGACCCCATGTTAGTTTTCTTCTCTGGCTAGCAATACTGAATAGACTAAGTGCATGTTAGTTTTATTCTCTGGCTAGCAATACTGAACAGACTAAATGCTATGAAAAGACTCAAGTTCCTATCCTCCTAGACGATTTGCATCCTCTGTAGTCTAGAGGAGGAAATCAGAGATCACCTTTTCTTCGAGTGTGTTTTCACTAAGGAGATTTGGACTAAAATCTTTAGATTATGAGTCACTGGATTTCACTGCTATAGAATTACTGACATCCTATACACCAGATACCTCTGCTACATATTCCTAATAGTGATAAGGATATTATTTTGGTATTCATGGCTACATATATTCAAGCTATTTGGAGAGAGAGGAATGACAAAAGATTTAAAGGAAAATATATCTTTCAACTCAATCTTATTGAGCTCATAATGGCCAACATAAGGGAACAACTGATTACAAATCAGTTGTTCCAGCAATACAGCAAGATACTAGCTCTCACAAGGAGAATATAGTCCTATCTATGCCTCTTAAGCTTAGTAAGCAAGATTATTCATTCAACCTAGTATCAAGCCAGGTACAACCAGTAATTCCTATCATTGACTAGGGTTCAGATCAGTATAGCACAAAAGTTCATACATGGCAATCCCTAGAGTCTACTGCAGAACATCATCAACAACTTTAAGGAAGGCTAATCTTTGACATTTGAGAAAAAAAAGCCTTTACTCTCCTAGTGGGAGTGTTTGTAACTCTTGGATTTAAACGTATCCATTTAGTTGTCTTCAATATTGTCATTTCATTTAGCCCATTCCCACTTGTTTTGTGTGTTTCTAACCACGTGGAAGAGCCCTCTCTCCAATTGTAATACTCTAAATATTTTTAATGAAAATTTTTAATTTCTTAAAAAAATTTAATCGAAAACATAAGACAAGAAATTAACAAATTCATACTAACCTGTTTCGATTACTTGTTGTAATTTTTCCTTTCGCCTTGAATCTGTCAATCCACAAGTCATTCAATCGTCTGGTCTCTAATGGTATCCATAGATCTTTTCAGAGAAAACTCAAATCTAATTTGAGAGGAAAAATGTAAGAAGTGCTAGCTCCAAATTTTCTAATTTTTCTTTTTACATGAAAAATCAT
>JAOTAY010000191.1:1860476-1874666 GCA_025629805.1 Erythroxylum baracoense | reverse complement strand
GATGGGAAGAGGATGAGAAAGAAGGCTTTGGATTGGAAAAAGAAAGCAGAAGAAGCTACTGATATTGGAGGATCATCATACATTGGTTTTGACAGATTGATCAACGATGTTCTTAACTGCGGTCCGAAGACAGATCAAAGCAATGGAATTTTCTAACTAGCCTTCTTCATTAGATCACAGCAATCTTCATATAAACATACTTACTCCTATTTCATTTCATGTTATCTATTTCTGTTATGAGGAATCACTAGAGACCAATAATGTCCAAAGCCTGAGTCCATCCAAGACCTCAATTATACAATATTGTATGCATGTGTATGTCTTCCGAATTTTCTGTCATATTCAATTGATGGAAATAAAAGCGACATTTTGTTGTTCTTTTCCTAATTAACATTGGATACAGCAAATGTCTCACTGTTTTTATAACTTGGACCGTTGTGAGATTTTTTTATTTTATCACTAAAAAAAAAACAATAGATGTTTTTAATTTAATCTTTGACAAAAAGGGTATCTCTTACTAAAGATTTGGAGTTATATCTTCAATTATTTTTTAAAAGAATATTTCTTAAAAATAGTATCACTGATTTTATATATAAAAAAGTGTTAATAGTGGAATATTTTATAAAGTTACAAAAAAGCTATTAATCAATTTATATCTAGTTATTTTAAGACTATTATTTTAAATTAAAATTAAAATTATCATTACAATCGATTTAAATTTGATGTAAAAATTGTAAGTAATGACGAAAATTTATGGTATAGTTTTACTTTAAAAAGAGAAAGGGAGATTTCAGATTATAATTTGAGAAAATATTAAAATTTTAAAAATTTATAAAATATGATATATAGTGAGTTTTACAATCTTTTGTTGAAAAGAAAAAAAAGAGGAAAAAAAAGTTTATAAACTTGTAAAATAATTAATAACTAAATTTTAATTAATTATTTTTAAATATATATTTCTCTTATAATTAAATTAATTTAGAGTGATTTGTTGAATGAATTAAAATTTTCAAGTGTTAGAGTTTGTCCTCGAGTACTTATCGGAAGTGAGGAGAATTGGTAGAAATGTCAATGATAATGGCTTTGAACTTTGAAACTGTGGATGGCTTGTCTTAACCTATGGAAATGGTGCACATACGCTGCTAGGTCTTTCTTCATGAGTTTCTTCCATCTTATCATGATTGGCAGCTTCCATCATCCCTATCAAGTGGCAGCCATATAGACATTCCTTTTGGAAACTTCAATCATGGATGTTCATGGACAACCATCAACTATAGTTACCTGCAAAAAATATATAGATAAGTGGAATTGTCTTCACACCGAAAAGAAATATAAAGATATACTAAATCATCTATAAAGATAAGTTTCGTAATGTTTGAGTTAGCTCTGCTTTGTCACAGATTGCTTTGTAGATAGAACCAAGGATCAAACTCCATCATGACATCGAATTATCTTAGCAAGCTTGAGATGTTTGACCAACATCTCATCTTATTATGTTGAAATCTTGGTATCTACATGCATCTGTTCCTTTTGTTCTCTGTAAAGAACGACAAAGAAATGGTCGTGCTAGTTATGTGAGCATCAGGAGTGTCTAGGACGTCCAGTTAGAATCAGACGCTTGTTTTGTATGAACACGGCATTGTGGATGAGAAAGAAACAATATGTATAGTAGTTAGTCAAAGATTTATATGGAGTGGAAGTCCCGGCATATTTGACCAGTTGAGCAAAAAGAACACACACCACGACGTCATGGCGGCCTGAAATGGCACCTTCTTAACTCTTTCGTGGAGCAGAAACACAGGAACCAATATAAAATTTTACTAAGTTTACGTGGAAGTATCTAAAATTTCGAACCATTGTTTGTTGTACAAGTTTGCGCAGCAGGACTCCACCTGTATATGAATTTGCACCTGTGCCGTGTAAGTCAGCAAGTCTCTTATGGAACTTTTTAAGTTGTTTTTGCACTTACTAGAGATCCGTTTCGGTGATGACTATGAGTGATTGAGGAGTGTTGATGGAACTGAGAGTATGAAAAAGGAACTGCAGTTTTGCAAGTCAATCAATATGCACTTAAGCAAGAATGTAATCTCAGTGAGGACCAGCTAAACCCGAAGTTGATGGATCAATTCTAATTATCAAAATTAAGTTTAATAAAATTTCAAGCTTAAATTTATCAATAAAAATTTAAATCCGATTAATTATGAAAATCCTAAAATTAATGCACTAAAATATGCTTTTTAAAATTTAGACTCGTACTCAAATATTCGAACTCAATCGAACTAAAACTCAAATGTTTGAATCCAATCAAGCTTAAACTTGAACTTTTTTTTTTTTCAGTTACTGTCAAATCTACTCTAAAGGTTCTGTGAGCTTTGACTGACTTAAGTATGGAAAGGAAAGAGATTCAAGTTGGTCTTGATTGGCATATGTCTTTAGACCTAAATAATCAAATTAAAACAAAAATCAAGAAATTAGTATAGAGAAACAAATCGTAGCCCCATCACAAAATTCAATATAGAAGCAAAGTGAAGTTCATCTTCCAAAACAAACCAGAAAAAAAAATATAAACGTCCCTGACTTCACGTCCTACCCAATGTTTACCTAGTATGGTTTCTTTTCCTGCCAATACAAACATTTGCTTACTCCATATGCAGTTCACAGGATTGAGAACTGTTATGTTTCTATTTGCAAAGCAACAAGGTTGTCAAAACTTTGCATCCACAAGAGGGATGAAACGAATTGATTGTGGCAAGTAATATAAACACGATACCTAGGCAAACTATCTTCTACTGCTTGCAGTTTTCCCCTTGCTTAGATCTGCAAGCTCCTCAATAAGCTTTCTTTCTTCATTGCTTAATCTTTTCGGGATTTCGACTTGTACACGGACCAACTGATCACCCCTCATGTTGCTTTTGTTTAGCACGGGGACTCCTTTCTTCGCCATTACAAGTGTGGTGTTTGGCTGGGTGCCTGCTGGAATCTTCAGATCAACTGTACCATCCACGGTTGGCACCTGAATTGTAGTGCCCAAAATTGCATCTATGTATGATATTTTGCACGTATATAAGATATTGGTATCATCACGTTTTAGTATGGGGTCAGGAATGACATCAATGACAACAAAAAGGTCACCAGGTGCCCCGCCTTTTCTTCCAGCATTCCCTTCAGATCGGACCCTCAAACGGCTACCAGAGTCCACCCCAGGAGGAACCTTCAAACTAATGCGCTTTGTTCTCCTCACCCGTCCATCACCAGAGCATGTGCTGCAAGGGGTAAAAACTTCACCTGTCCCGCCACATGCAGAGCAAGCCATTACCTGCTGGAAGACACCCAATGGGGTCCTTGCAGATGAGACAACCTGCCCTTGCCCACCACATGTACTACATTTGGATGCTTTCGTCCCTGGCTTTGCACCAGAGCCATTGCAAGTCCCACAGCTCTCAAGTCGCGTTATTTCAATTTCCTTTTCAACTCCAAAAACTGCTTCCTTAAAAGTTAAGATGAGGTTGTAGTACTCATCCTGGCCGTCAACAGCTCTACTTCTGGAAGCTCTGCCTCCCATGCCCATACCCCCCATGCCACCCATTCCTTCAAATAGTGACTCAAACAAATCAAAAGGGTTGCTGAAATCCTGGCAAGTTGAAGCCACATATCCAACCATGAGAAAGCAGAACAAAGTTGGAATCTGTATATAATTTCCAAAGCCTAGTTGGTAATCAACATGTTACAAATCAACTTACCCCCATTCCCATACCACCTTTAAGACCAGCCTCCCCATACTTATCATACACAGATCGTTTCTCATCATCTGACAAGACCTGCACAATAAATTTACGCTCAGATCAATTTAGTACACAAAGATAAAGAACAACTGTTCCAACCATTCAAAAACCCGAAACCAGTATGACCTAAAGACAAGCTGTACCTCATATGCATTGCTAATTTCCTTAAATTTTTGTTCTGCGCCAGGGTCTCTACAGCACAAGAGATAATAGTATATCAGGTGGTCTGTATCACATATAGATAACACCACTGCCAAGTACTAATCAAGAGCAGTGGTATATTTTCATAGTACTCAATCTTTAATTTTGGGATGCAAGAGCAAGATTACATATCTTTTTAAGATTAAATGCAAGAGAAAGATTTAAGAAAAAACATCTTTTTAAAGGTCGAACTCGAACGAGTATGACCCAAGTCCCTTTATTTAGTCAGTAACAAAATTCATCTCTTGCACAAAATATTTAGTACATTTTAGCATGAACTACACAAGGGATAGAGAAGGTTTGGACTATGAATAACTACTTATGTGTAGTCAACTCTCATTAAAGTTTTAGCAATTAATAAAAAAGGCTTTTATCAAAAAAGATTATCATATTTTACATTTCCAGTAAACAGACTTCTTATATCCAAATTTGAACAATCAATCCCTTTTATTGTTCCAAAATTGTTGATAAGTCCCATTAAAACAATAAATGCTAACAAGTGCATGTGACAACAGTTCTAAACATGACAGACTGAGTTAAAATTTTATAAGTAAATTTGATGAACTTTCAACCTACATCAATAAGATTATAACTGACTTATCAGATAATGAAAATTTAAATCAAACATCATTCTCCTGCAAGCATTTAATCAATAAATTGGTATTAACAACAAGAGCGTTGATTCCTCAGTTTTAAACATTTAAATGAAAAACATGGAAAGCTGTTTCATATTTAGGTAAATAATAATCAATGTAAAATACACTACAAAGAAGTAAACTGATAACGTAAGAAAAATAAAACAAAGTTCAAAAGATGTATTCAAAATACAGTAAGGCTTCAATAGAAGATCAACTTACTTATTTACATCAGGGTGATAATTCCTAGCAAGCTTCCGATAAGCTGGAAACAATGAAGTATAAGAAATTTTACAATCTCAAGAATATAAAAAATCCATCCAAAGAATAATAGCAAAATAAATAATAGTGTCATACTAAATACATAAACCCTTGAAAGCAGCAACAAAAAATGGAAAATTCAAATCTATGGAATTAACTGTCTATCATAACAATCAACTCCTTTCAACCATTCTAAACTATCAGACCTATCAATGACAAAGAAAGAAAATTTCAGTGAGCAACAAGCCTGGGGTGGCACAAAGAACAAAAATTTATTGATTCATCAACCAATAATAGATGATTTCTGTACTCAGAATGTCAAGAACTGGTTGGTTGTAATAAACAATGGCAAGGGAAGCACATACCACTCTTAATTTCAGATTTACTTGCATTTTTGGACACTCCAAGAACAGAATAGTAATCCTGCAAAAGAGATAATACTACCTCTTAGACAAATAAACAACAATGTTGTGAACAATTGTAAACAAGACTTCTAGGTAAGTAAAAGAATTCTCCTAATGGAGGTATCCTGCCAAGTGCATAAGGTCTTGGAAACCAATTCAATAGTTAATGCCTCTTCCGGACATTCATAGCACTTTTCCACAAAGGTGAACACACATCATGTACAGTTAGACTCACAGTATCAGCTCTAACTATAAGCCGAGCTCCCCTACTACGATGAGAAGTTCGTGATGGCCCCATGACAGAAAAAATAGGGAGGGAATCCCGTGAAAATAAGCTTGAACTCGGTGCTGCCAGATAGCTCATCTTGTTTTGAGGGCTGCAAAAAGGTTTGGAAGCAGTTAATCACAAAAATCATCAAAATGAAAGAATTGACAATAATAACGGTAAGAATATGAAATTATGAAGGTTATTTATAGCACAAGATGTAAGGAAAGCACAGATGGAAAACACACAAATGTGAATGCAACAAACTACTGGGAACAAAAACAATTACGATCACAATTGAAGGAAATTGGTACATTTGATGCTAAAAGCCAATAGACTTATCCTCAAGAGACTTGCATACATATTGTTACTTGTGATATTCAACTACAAAAGAATTTCAATTTGGAAACATATGCTGCCAGCAACAACATGGCTAAAGCTTTCAAACAAAACTACCAAGTTTGGTGCTTAAAATTCTTGGGTGGGTGGTGCATTCATGTTTTCTTGTGTGTGTAGGAGAGAAAGAAGAGAGAGAGGGAGACAGAGATTGAAGAGGGCATGCTGACCAGTATTGAGTGGTCACCATCTTATTTGGCAGATAAGCACGTATCATCAACTGAGGACAGAAACCCCATTGAGCAACCGATGTGCTTCCACTTGGTATAATGGCCATCCAAAAGAATTCTTTCAGCAAGTGAAAGGTCCAATGCGATTAATTTACACTTGATATGCTGTTCAACCTGAAGAAGAGATAAATTCTGAGATTCAATTCACCAGAAACACAATAATACAATGGAACAAACTGTCTTACATGTGTCTCCGTACACTGCAAGTACATGTTGCGAAAGAGTGAAATCCACACATAACGGCTATTGCCTTTAGGAAATGAGAAAATTCTTTATACCGTGCAAAGATTAAACAGACATTTAAGTATTGATAACACAAGGGCTGTGCTGTTAATTTTGAGACAACAATAAGGGCAACTTGGGCTCTTAAAACAGATATCCAGTTGTGGTCTTCATGTTGATAACAAATTATATCTTTCTGTGCTGTCCAAAAATAATTTTTTTCAGCAAATGACATTAACAAAATCAGTGAAAAACAAAGAAAGTTTGACAAACACTTCATAGATAAAAATCTCTACGCAAATTTGTTTGGCAACAGTAAAACCTCGGAAAGGAAAACAACCTCCCTCATCAACAATATTTCTTTCCAATCATCCACCTAGACATTTATATTGAACATCTTGTTACAAAATAGGAGGTCGTTTCATTGAAAATGGCCGGAACATCAACTTTTCCATTGAGCTTTTGTTTCTTTTAGATAGATAACTCCCAACATTTCATTCCATTGAACTTCATATTTCTAGCATTTCACCGAGCTTTTCAAACCAAAACTATATAAAATTAGCTTCAAAATGCAGAAATAACAGTTTTATTACCACAATACCAATAAATTGCCTACTAGGGTTTTAACTCTACCAATAAAACATAGCAAAAGAACACCAAAACCTTAGTTGGCTAATAATAATAACCCAGAACAAAGCCCCAAAACAAAGCCGCATGTAATTTGAACTACACAAACACGAATGAGCACATAGTTCTCAGTAACCTAACGGCGAAAACAGTCAAAAGACCAAAAACAGCCATAGAACGTATTGAAAAAGAGCAAACAAAAAGGAAAAGCAATGAAATCTCATCTTCCACACTTAAAGCGCCAAAAATTAGGGCAGTTGAAGAGCAAGGCAGTACATATCAACGAAACAAACCTGGTTTGAGCTCCTGTTCTCTTCAAGTCTCAACCAATTCTTCTTCTCCCTAGAGAGAGAAACGGAGAGAGTGAAGAACGGGAACGAAGCACAGAGGCAGGTGGTGTGGAGGATGAGGCTAGAGCTTTCTCACTGGAAAATGAAAGAAAGAAAACACACTGTTTTTTATTGTTAGAGTCAGGGGTTTTATCGCCTACTTTCAATACCCCTTGTGCTCGGTTTAGTTAAACTCATTTGTACGCCATCCGATTCGCTTACGTTTGAACCAAAAGGTCTACGTTTTGTTGCTCCAATCAGCTACAAGACAATCTTAAAGTGATTCAGATTATCTGGGACGGGCATAATGCTCTTAGTACGACCTTTTGCCATTTTTCATTGGTTATTTTATCTCAAAGAATTTGACAAGTTCAATATTTTTAAATTGTGCCCATATTTTTAAAAATTTTAAATTTTGCCTTGACAAGTTCAATATTTTAAAATTTTCCCATTTTTTTTAAAATTTTAAATTTTGCCCAAAATTTAACTTCTTTAATATACAAAATGACTATTTTTTTATATAAGCATTTTGTTATTAGGTGAATCGAGGTAAAAAAGTTAATGAATTCAGTCCACAAAGCTCTCCGCTTTATTTAAGTTAGTTATGATACACGCAACTTTAGAACAATAATTAAGATTGTTTCTTTGTAATTGAAAAGTCACAGGTTCGTTTCGCGGAAATACTCTTTATAAATATTCATGGATCATTAAATATCAAAAAATTCTTTTAAAAAAATGAATTTTAGATACAATTTTTCAAAAGGACCTTTTTTATATATATACATTAGGTATTTTGGTTTCACTGAACTAATCTTAAGTCTCTAAGACCCCACCTTAAGAATTCTAGAGGAGGTAAATCTGGAACCTTAAAATCCCTCAGGTTTCTATGTAGTCTGTACATTTCTGCGCACAAGGAGTCGTCATGTACTGATTGGTCAACTGCTGATTGATCACTGGCCCTGCTCAACATCAAGTTCCCATCAACTACAGATTTCCTAGAAGCTCTAACTTTCATACTGACGCTAGAAGTGAGACGTCTGTAATTGATCCGACCAATAAGCATGCTTAAGGAGCTAGAGGATCATCAATGGGAAAAATTTTTCCTCTTCCCTCCTGTTTGGTGATTCAAATTCAAGACCTCCTATAAAAAATAACCTTAAATGAAAAGTTGAAATAAATTAGGTCACTCCGACGTATCAAAAGGACCTTTTTCTGTACCTAAAAAGAAGTCAGACAAGTTCATATACTTTATATGAATGAGTAGCTTACACGTCGAGAAGTAGCTTTTAGTTTATTTTAGATGGAGGAACTTATTAGTGACTAGCAAATGCTTTAGTTAACCTAATTTCGCAATTAAATAATTTTTGCTTTTGAACTCCATGTCTACATATGATTAATAGTTTGGGTCAGTCCATGCATCTCAATAGCTATGTAACTAAATTAATGTTTTGTTTACCCTATATAATTAAAGAGTACATATTAGAATTTTTAATATAAATAGAGTGTAGAGTTTATTAATAAGAATTGAGTTTAAGTCTAATCATTATCAAAATGACTAGAATTGTTACTATTATTGGTTAGTTTATATATAAAGGAAGCTGACTGGGTGTTATTGTTGTTGTATATTTATAGGAATGCCAAATTTGACATGCCTAATCTGGCCCGATTTTAGCTTGAATTGACTTTATCATAGGCCAAAATTGTTTGGGCTATCGAAACTTAAAAAACGACATCGTCTTTTTAATTTTTTAAATAAATATATATTTATATATAAGGTTGGGTTGGATCAAGCCACGAGCTACCTGACCTATTAACATCCCTATATATTTATGGATGCTAATTTTTTCTAAATTTAAAATAAATGCAACGGTAACTGTAAAAATCCAGACCAGGTATGCTTTGATACTATATTAGAATTTTTAATATGAATAGAGTGTAGAATTTGTTAACAAAAATTAGGCTTGAGTCCAACCATTATTAAAACGACTAGAACTAGTCATTTGATTAGTTAGCCATTACTATTTATAAATCCTTTAATATATTCAATTTTAATCAATATATAGGAAAAAAAACATAAATGTCTTATTTAATACATATTACAATTTTATTTAAAATAAGTACTTCAACTATAAGTGTTCTAAATGTAAAAATATAATAGGTATAATTAGAAAAGAAACAAACTAAACATAAAAATATATTTTCAAAATTAAATTTATATTACTGCTAGTAAAAAGAACACGATGAATCGTAATTATTATTATTTTAACTCTAATAAATTAAAAAAATTAATTTTACTGGAATCTATATCTGATTGATAGATGATAAAAGTGTTCTTGCCAATTACAGAGCGAACATACCTCCATTACTCTTCTTTCACATCCGCCTTTCTCGACCTTTTCTGATGGAACAACCATTCTCCGACATGTTCATCATCGGTTCGATCATCTTCTTCATGACTTCCTACCCAACACTAGCCGCAGAGTCGCCATGTCAGACCAAGTGTGGCTCTCTACAGGTCAAGTACCCATTTGGCACCACCTACGGCTGCGGTTCGCCGCGGTTCCACCCTTATGTGACATGTTCACCCGACGGCAACCAGCTTCTCCTCACCACCCACACAGGCTCCTACCCTATCACCTCCATATCCTACGCCACCTCAAGCTTTGTCATCAACCCTACTTCAATGTCTTCATGCAGTTCCATGCATCAATCGGCCTCCATCTTCGGCCTCGACTGGGCTAGCCCATTTCAGCTCGGTCCATCAACTTTTCTCCTCTTGTCATGTCAGCCGCCGACCACCGCCCTTTCCATCAAGGGCTCACCGGTCTGTGACTCTTCCTCCTCTAACCTCTGTGCCTCCATTTACACTTGCCCATCTGTGGTTTCACTGGGTTTGCCACTTTTCCCTCCCACAAACACCTGTTGTGTGTACTCTCCGGCTAATTTTGACAGTAAAGGTGAACTTGATCTCCGAGCTCTCAAATGTTCCGGGTTTGCTTCGATTGTTTCGCTTCAGGATTCACCAACCGACCCCTCAAGATGGGAGTTTGGGGTGGCTGTGGAGTACAGAAATGGAGCATTCGATGATTTTAACCTCGATAATAAGTGTAACACTTGCGAGAACAGTGGTGGTGCATGTGGGTTTGGTCCTACAGATTCATTTCTGTGCTTGTGCAACAATGGAGTCAATTCTACTACTGATTGCAATGGCTATACCCTGGAGCAGGGACTTGCTTGGAGTTCCTCTTATCTATTCTCCCGTAAGTTTTCCTTTTTTTTTAAAATAAATATAAGATTGAGCTTAATTTCTTGATTGGAGACATGCCTTAGTTGAATATTAATAGATGTTTAGTCTCTAATTATTCATCCACGTTTTCAGGGAATACGTGGTTAGGTCTTCTGGGAGTCCTCGTCTTCATTGAAAGGACTTGTTGATACAGAGGCTTTTTCCTATATGGCGCTCTCTTTTCCTCTTCTTTTTTTTTGGTGGTTGCTTTCTAACGAAGGAAAAGCCTCTCTTTTTTTTTAAGGCAGAAGCAGAAAAGGTTGTGAAATGTGGTCCACGTACTTTGCGATACTTGGTCATTGGCTAAGAAAGAAAACAGAGAATAAAGTTTCTAATTCGTTGGCATCTAATTCTTCTTATAATGGAGAATATGTTTGTAGATCAGGATGTTAAAATACGGATTACGAATTATATTATTATGATCGATAATTTTAATAATTAAAGATGAGATATAAAAATTTTAGATTGTATTACTGTTATGAATAATTTTAATAATTATAAATGACATAATTACAATTATCAATTGCTAAAATAGTTTAAACTTAATTGAATTTAAAATCATTTTGCAGGAGGGAGATACAAAATGGATTGCTATAAATGATACAATATGACAATTTTTTTAATTTCATAAGGACCAATTATATGCTTTTGATATTGGGATGTGTTTTCAATTTTATGTCATACCATTCTCAAAACATTGATATGTGTATTTTTTGTCATATTTAGTAGAGTATTTTAGTAACATTTTATTAACGTAGAAACAGGTTCTTTATTAATTAAGAGTAAAATTACGTACTAATGATACCTTCGAACTCTGCATCAGTTAATCATGCACACAATCTTGTTAGATTTTTAGGATTAAATAGTACATTTTTTTATACCTTCAAGTAATTTACTTGCATAATAGGAATGAAATAGAATTTATTTCACAAATAATCTTTTTAATTTTTTGGTAGAAGATGTTACAGGTAAGAGAATCTTCTCATTAACAAGTTCAACTTAATTTTCTTTTCAATATTTTCGTGTTCTGGTTTGCTTATTACTCGATTTGCAAAAGAAATAGTGAGAATTAGCACACAGTCTCCATTAACATGTGTACTAGTTAGATCATAAGTTTTTTATGTAATACGTAACGATACCTTAGTTACGTATCTCAGATCGAACATAAAAGGGCAATAAACGAAGAAATGCAGAAAATACCTTATTTTGATTCTATAACTTCAAACGAACTTTTTGAAGCCAAAACAAGCCCGAATCTACCACAGTCTTCACGGGAATCCTTCACAAGAACACTGTCGAGGTCTTTTTACAATTTTCTCAAAACGTAAACACTTTTAACGAGCCAGAGAATCCTTATGCTTACGATTGATATAAGCAACTACAGGAGACTTTACCCTTTATATATAACTTCCATATCGGGCTTTCTCATCACAAGCTAATATGGGTCTGGTCCACACTAATCATGATCCATTTTCTACCTGGACTTTAACCCACTGATTTAGATCATTTAGCCACTTCATTATCTTTATCTGGATCAAATTACGTAACTTAACTGATAATTTATTAAAAAGACTAAAAATACAATTAAATATTGTCCAACTTTATAGGAGAAGACAAAATTATTCAACATTCTCCCCCTTTTGACAATACTTAATTGCAATGTTGACTCAAGTTTTAAAACAGTTTAAAAACTCGGTTAAGCTATGTTACTATATTAGTCGACTAAGTTTAAAAACAAAACATATCATCCAAAGATAACGAAAGTTCATGATTCCGTCTTGCAAGGCTTTCGATACCGAAAAGTATCAAATGCATGTGTCTTGTGCGACACAGATCTAATACAATCACACATATCTAATACCTCACTAATATGAATGGAAAAATGGAGTGTGGCAAACTAATATGATACATGTATGATCTAAATTATATCATCTTCATTTGTAGGTCTCAATTTCTCCAACTTTATGCTAAACCGCTTATGCTAAACTGCATTTGAGAAATCCTATTTTCTTTCACCGAATGCTAAACAACATTAGAGAAAACTTGTTCCCTCTTACCAAATGCTAAACTACATTAAAGAAAACATTTATGTTCTCCAACTGAATGCTAAACTGCATTAGAGAACCTTTTATGGGATTAAAAACTTATATCCCCCTATGTCATATGAAACTTTAAGGATATACGTATAAAACTGTATGCGTCTAAATGACATATGCTCAAGGTCAATCAGTATATATGCTCAATGCCCTTTAAATGCTTAAGATTGACACAAATCTTAAGACTTTATACGTTTTATGACAATGTATGATAACACGTATTACTGAGGATAAACAATGATCATCTTTATTAATGAACTATCATACTGTCATAATACATCAAAACGTACAAATGTACTTGAAGCAAACATAACGATCCCTTAACTAACAGTGTATAAGGACTTTAAAACACCGATACTGTATACTTGTCTTCCAAACATAAGTGGGCTAAGTCCTTTAGTTAAATAATCGACTTATAGTTTCTCAGTCCTTAAATGCTCCAAACCTTAAGTCACCTTTTCTTATCAACTACCTTATGGTCAAATATTTGACCTTAAAATGCTAAGACCCTGTGATATTCAATGTTGTTATTAAACAACCCAGCAGCTTGACTAAGACCCTGTGATATTCAATGTTGTTATTAAACAACATAGCAACTTGATTATCACATTACAACCGAATGAGTTTAGCTACTGAATCATCCACAGACAACTCAGAAATTAAATTTATGAGCTAAACCTTCTGTGAAGCAACCCCACAGTATGCACTATGTATGCATGGTCGAGAACCCGTGTCTATTTGACACTCTTCCACTACATTGTACCATCTGCTAACTTAAAAAATTGTAACCTTAAGTGAACTTTCGATCATCCAGAAATATAGCTTAATTTGAATATGAATTTTCTACGAGGTTTAGGCTGTTGACTTTTCTATATGTCAACATATAAGCCTTGATTCCCTTTAATTATCTCAACACTCGTTTGACTGCATTTCAATGGTCTACATTTGGGTTAACTAGATACTAACCAAACAGTCAAACAGTAAATGCAATGTCCTGCTAGTACATAGCCGAGGATACATCAGGCTATCAACTGTACTACAATATGAAACATTCCTCATAACCTCTCTCTTTACTTTATTCTTTGGATACTGTGCCAAAGATTATTTCTTACTATGAGAGATAGGTGCTACGACAGGTTTACTGTTATCCGTATTAAACATTTATAACATATGCTCAATATATGCACTATGTGAGAGGTATAATGAGCGTTAAGATCTGTCCCAATGAATCTGAATACGTAGGACAAAAGATACTACGCCAAGTTACTTTATGTCAAATTTCTCAACCAAACATTGCTTAACCTTATACAACATGGTCAAGTAATTTGACGTGAGCAATATATCATCCACATGCTATAATAAGAAGATAATTTTGCTTTCCCTGACCTCATAGTACAAGCATCTTTTTAACTTTATTTTCCATGAAGCCAAAAGAGGTCAAACCTTATCAAATGTA
>JAOTAY010000191.1:1839195-1853522 GCA_025629805.1 Erythroxylum baracoense | reverse complement strand
TATTCTAGCACTTTAGAAATAAGCTTGACCAGTCTCTGTGGGATTGACCCTGCTCATCACTATTTACAAATCTTTTAAAGTAGGTAATTTATTTTTGGTGGTTTCGACACCCATCAATGGTTCCCTAATTAACAGTGTCTAAGGACTTCAGAACACCCATACTGTGTACTTGTGTTCCAAAACCAAGTGGGCAAAGTCCGTTAGTTAAAGAATCGACTTATAATTCCTCAGTCCTTAAATGCTCCAAACTTTAATGTCACCTTTTCGTATCAACTACTTCATGGTCAAACATTTGACCTCAAAATGCTAAGACCCTGTGATATTCAATGTTGTTATTAAACAACAAAATAGCCTGATTATCACATTACGACCGAATGGGTCTAGCTACTGAATCAACCATAGAAAACTCATAAATTAAATTTCCGAGCTAAACTGTCTGTTAAGCAGCCCCATAGCATGCACTCTGCATGGAAATCACTTGTGTTTATTTGACACTTTTCCACGACATTGTATCATCTGCTAACTTAAAAATGTAACCTTAATTGAACTTTCGATCATCCGGACACATAGCTTAATTTGAATCTAAATTCCTTACGAGGTTTAGTTTGTTGACTTTTCTATATGTCAACATATAATCCTTAATTCCCTTTAATTATCTCAACATTTATTTGACTGCATTTAAATGGTTTACATCTGGGTTGACCAGATATTGACCAAACAGTCAAACAGTAAATGCAATGTCCTGCCTAGTACATAGCTGAGCATACATAAGGCTATCAACCGTACTAGAATACGAAACATTCTTCATAACCTCTCTCTTTACTTTATTATTTGGATACTGTGCCAAATATTATCTCTCATTATGAGAGATAGGTGCTATGACAGATTTACAGTTAACAGTATTAAGCCTTTGTAACACATACTCAATGTATGTACTCTGTGAGAGGTATGATGAGTGTTAAGATCTATCCCGGTGAATCTAAATACCTAGGAAAAAAGATGTTATGCCAAGGTCTTTTAAGTCAAAGTTTTCAACCAAAAGTTGCTTAACGTTATACAACATGGTCAAGTAATTTGACATGAGCAATATATCATCCACATGTAATAATAGGATGATAACTTTGCTCCCCATGACCTCATGGTACAAGCATCTTTTTGACTTTATTTTCCATGAAGCCAAAAGAGGTCAAACCTTATCAAATGTAAGGCATCACTTTCGAGAGGTTTGATGTAAATCATATATTGATCTACACAATGCGCAAACTATGTCAGTTCCATATGGATCCTGAAATCCTTCAGGTTGTACCATATAGACCACTTTATAAAGGTCTTTATTTAGGAAAGCAGTTTTTACAACCATCTGATGCAACTTGATATAATCATGAGTTACAATTGTCATAATCACTTAAAATGTATCCTTCGACAATACAAGAGAAAAGTAACACTAAATTCAACATTTTTCCTTGAGTGAATCATTAGGCAACTGAGTTAGTTCATAAACCTCTAAACTTTATCCTAAAATCCTTTAGGTCTTTAAAACTTCATTTACAACTAATGGTTTTTCAATTCTACTACAAAATCAACTAGCTCCCAGACCTTACTATACTTCATGGCTTGCATTTCATCAGTCATTGCAACCCACCACACTTCCGCATTAGATTCAGAAACAGCTTCTATAAAAGTAACTGGATTCGTAACATATCCAATATCATAGTACTATTCACCTGATAGACTATGTAATCAAATGGGATAACAGGTCATCTCACTCTAGTGGATTTACGCAACTGCATTAAATCTTGTACCCCCAAGAACCTTTGTGTATAGGTATTGGTTCCTGTTCCTGTACAATTACGGTACAAAGACCTAGATCCACTATATCTAACTGTATGACTAGCAGATACATAATAATGGTAGTATCCACCCTGCTATCATCTGAAGGGTCAAAGGGCCCACCATCATCATAGACATCGTAATCCAGAAACTTAGTTGTTTGTGATTCCACTATTCTGGTCCATCATTCTCTACAGTAAGATCTGTAGCCTTTAGAGTGGTTAGGATATCTTACTAAATAGCAATAAGCATAATGAGTATACAATTTTTCTTTATAAGAATTATACTACCTCGGTAGGGCAGCCTTATACACGAATGTGTGCAGGGCTGGATTTTTACACTCTTAGATAATCAGGTAGATTAGTCTTATTCTGCATTGACTTCTTCAAGTCCTTTAGGGTGCGGTTATGCCTTTCGGCAACACACCATTTTGCTTAAGGCTACCCAATATAGTGAATCAAGTCACTATCCCAATCGATTCTATATATCTGAAAAATGAACCTTTACAAGTCCTGAAACACCATGTTTGCCATGATATTCTCCTTCACGGTCAGATCTGACACTCTGAATGGATTTTTCCAATTAGTTCTCAACCTTCAATCTTTAAGCAAGAACATATAACTGTAATAGGAATAATCATCAATAAATGTCATATTACAATTAGAGTTGCACAATGCAACTGTATAAGGTCTTCTGATATCTTTATGTATCAGACTCAATAAGTCAAAAGCATGAGTTGACCTTAATATCTTTGTTAGTCAACTTACCCCTGCAATAGTTAACATATGTTTCCAGATCATCATAATCTAGAATTGAGAGAATGCTTCCTTAATCAATCTCTCAACCCTAGCTTTAGAAATGTGGCTTAAACTTTTATGCCACACCATGTATGGCTTTTCATTTATTAGGGTCCTTCATTTCATAATTTGTTTAGTAAGATACGAAGAAGCATATCTCTAATTCGGGGTAAGACACATTCTATACAAACCATATGACAAGAAAGTTGTACCATTATGTTTTGCATTAAACACCAACTTTACAATAGAGGCATTAAATACAAAACATCAACCTTCTTTGTCCAAAATTGATCCAAAGATCACATATAAAATGTGTCGTGTAAAAACCAAAATGAACCTTACAGTGTATTTCAACTCATACATTTCCCTACAAATATTTCATCAACTTCTTCACTGCTATCAACCATCATTTCCTCCTTCTCTTTATTTGCCTTTATCCTAGATATGAACTCCTGCATTATGGAAGCACCTTGATCAGATACTCCACTATATAGCCACCAAGTACATAATGAGACAATCGTAAATCAAATTCATAAATTGATAAGCTAAGGAGTTATTTGATGATCACAATCTTTCTTTTTAGGTCTCATACTACTGGTTTCTTTACGTCATGTGGACCTTTACCAGCATTGGATTGACTAGCATCAGTATGTGGAAAAGATTTAGTCTTTCTACCTTTTATCTTAGTGGGCTTCATCTTTGTCTTCCCTTTAGTTGCTTCGAGGGTTGTAGGAGTATCAAGCTTGAGAAAAGCTTCTCCTCCTCGACAACGCAATAGGCAATCAAAGCATTGAAGTCCCATTCCTCATCGTGTGAATAATATGTCTTCACTAGATTACCAAACTCTGGAGGGAGTGTATTCAGAGTCTAATGAATTAAGAAGACATTATGAAGAGGAATGTTTAATATCTTCAGTCTACTGTGAAGATGGATCATTCTTGATAAGTAATCATTTACTCCCCCTTCTCCTGTATACCTCACAGGGAAAAATTCTTTCATCAAGGCACTTGTCTCAACATTAGGTGAGACTCTGTAACTCTGGGAGACATTACCAAGAAATTACTTCGCTATATATGTGTCCGGAAGTCCACTTAGCAGATGGTCAAGAATGGATCTTTTAATGGTCATAAGACTTAATTTGTTAGACCAATCTCAGGCTTCGTAAGCTGTTTTATGAGCTCGAGCTCATAGATGTAGGTGAAAATGGCCTATCCTGTCGTATGGCCATATTAATCTCAGTTATTTCCATAGCATTCAATACATCCTCTGTCCACTTCTTCATATTGAAATTGATCAAGTTTTCAATGGTGACACTGATATTGTTGACCGAAAAGGTGACTTTAAAAAGATAATGTTTAGATAAGCACAAATGTAGGATAATAATAATACTCAAAGCCATTAAACAGTATCTTTTATGAGAATTCTATCACACTTATTATGAAACACCTTTAGGCTAAATACATAAAATATGCAATTAGACCTCCACATAAAAGCGATCGGAGTACAAACTATCAATTCTCATGACACTACCACTTTTGGGTGATAGATCACTTGAGCAACAACTTTCCTCTATCTTATGCCTTTATGCACATCTCAAAATGTTATGTAAGGCCAACACCTTTGGGTAGAATAACCAAACATAAAACCAGAGACATCCCTTTACAAGCAAGCAGAACAATTCAAAATACTGACTTGAAAGGCCACATTGGTGACTACATTCTCATCTACACCTAAAAAGTTCACAAATACAAGGGATACATCTTTTTATTATCCTTACGTTCTTGATGGACATATAGTATGTGACAATGTAGCATCAATAAATGCAAAAACCCAAATGCACAGTCTCATTTTCACACACTCGTGCTGAGAAGACATTCTCTGAAAACTTCATTTGAGACTTTCATAAAAGAAAAATCTCAGTAGAGCGACTATCGTGATTATTGGACACTGAACCGACCTCCCGAGACACAAGAACCTCATGTATCCCCCTTATGGTAAGTTCGTTATACAAAAATTTACTCAAAAATGGCTTCAAAATGTCTTAATTCCTTTTTTGAATAACTATCATGCAATCCCAAACATTGAACATGAGACTCGAGACACGAAAACTTAAAGTATCTCCCTCATGTGATGTCTAAAGCATGAAAAGTTACTCGAAATCATATTCAGAATACCTTAATTCTTTTTTTGAGTTAAACTTTAAATTATTACTAATGTCATAAATCTAGAAAAAATGGAAAAACCTACTTTATGAATTTCTCAGACCCGAAAACTGACCCAAAATACCCCCAAATTTTTATTTTTTTGTGTTTTTTTTAATATTTACTGTAAACATTCGTACGGATGATGTCAACATGATGTTAGCCACACATCAAAGACGTATCTAGCACATGTCGCACATGCGATGCCACGCGTAAACGAGCCCAACTGAGCACACACCAGACACCTGTCTGGTCAGTATTCGCGCCTTGCTACTGCTCACCGTTGGCACACACGCCGGACGGTGATGCGATCCTCGCCAAAAAAGGAGATTTTTGGCAAGTTTTAGGTCTATTTTTCCCACTCCCAGACTCGTTTTCACCCTATTTCTCAAGGCTAAATACATATATACTACTTTTATGCAATAAAAAGCAAGAAAAAATCAAGAAAAAGAAGTTCCGTTTTTAACCACCCGATCACGTCACCGCTTTCATACTACGTGTAATACGTAACGATACCTTAGTTACGTATCCCAGATTGAAGGTGAAAGGACAATAAACGAAGAAATGAGAAAAATACCTTATTTCGATTTTATAACTTCAAACGCGCCTTTCGAAGGCAAAACTAGCCCGAATTCATCACTATCTTCACGAGAATCCTTCATCGGGACGTTGTCGAGGTCTTTCTATAGTTTACTCAAAACATAAGCACTCCTATCGGGTCAGAGAATCCTTATGCTTACGATTGATATGACAAACTGCAGGAGACCTTAACCTTTATATATAACTTCTATATTGGGCTTCCCCATTACAAGGTCGATATGGGTCCGGTCCATATTAATTGGGATCCATTTTTTACCTGGGCTTCAACATATTGATTTAGATCATTTATTGAGCTACTTTTGTATCTTTATCTGGATCAAATTACATAACTTAACCGATAATTATTAAAAAGACTAAAAATGTAATTAAATGTTGTCGAACTTTATGGAAAAAGGACAAAATTGTCCAGCATTTTAGATATTGAACATTGCAATATGATTGGAGTTTCATTGTTAGGCTTTTGTGTGTGGGAGAAACAGTAAATGAAAGTAGAAGTGAAGTTTCAGTGTCTTCAATGGTGTTTTGTCAATTGTGGTCAATGGGATTTTGTAACATAAAAGAAGATGGAAGGTTCTCAAGAGAACACATGGAATGGGTGCTGGTCGGAAGTTGAAGTCCACCGTAAGAGGCGGAGATGGGCTGATAAGTCATTCAAAAACTGGGAACGAGTGGAACAAACCATTTGCAGGCGTTCAAATGTTATAGGAATTCTGTTGGAAAACATGTAAGGTCCAATTTATGTCTTTCTTGTTCAAAGAGGATTACATGTTTTTTTTTGAAAAGTTAAATAGTATTGAATGAATGAATAGTTACAAGGATGGTAATCGTCCAAGACACAATAAACAAGCTACTTCTAAATCAAACGACGTTGTCTGATCAATGACTAAAAATGACTTCGTTAAGTTTACAACAAAAACATGACTGTTAGGGTAAAGTCATTTATCTCTTTTCTTCTCCACCTTCAGACGTTCCAAATTAGGGTAAGTGAAAGCCAAGTTCTCTACACCAATTGTTATTGTATCTGCTTCCAGGTAACTAGATTAAGTCCTTTGGTTTTTTCTTGATCTCCTCCTTGAACAATAACACCTCATATTTGGGTTTCAAGAGATCGTTCGCGATTCTTAGGTTCTGCCTTCTGTCTCCAGATGTGGATGTCGAAGAACTACTGAAACACAGCTACATCGCAAGGTAATCTTCTGTTGGAATCTCTAAAAGTTCTTCATCTTTCTATTACCTTTTGTTTGTTAACAAACCCGTCTCCTCTAATATGTTGTCTTTCTCCGATGGTGTTGATGAGCGCCCAACATCCCTCAACACAGACATACGTCTCTCTGGGTTCAGCTTCAATCACTCCACCACCGACGCTTTCGAAGATAAGTTTCTGACTTGCATATATTGCGTCCTCTAGATTTAAGTCATTGTAGTCACTGGGTCGAGTGTTTTCTGATTTCTTTTCACTTCTTCTACAATCATACTGCTTATATGGTATCAGAGTTGTCGAATGGATCAAGAGGGCACAGATCGAGAGGCTTCCAATACCAATCTCCTCCTCAGGTAAATGTGGATCTGGTCTTCTTCTTCTTTTAATAACAAAAGTTTCATAATGGCCATCTCTTAATGTGTTTCTTTGCTCCAATGTTAGATCCGATGAGAGCACTCTATGTATTCTGCTCCTGGCAATGTTAGATCTGCCTCGGTTGTGTCTTACGATTTGCAGGTACGTCTTCTTTCTTTCTTTATTACGCAAAATCTCATTAGTTTATTCTCCATAATGCTGCTAGATTAGGGCTAAGAGACTCTGGTCTGGTGGAGCGGAGGATTTGCTCTCTGATTCCACTAACCAGAGATTTAAGAACTTCATCTCTTGTGCGTGATTTTAGTTGAAATCGCCTGTTGTTTCTCTCTCACCATATCTCCCTTACGGCAGAGGCGAAAGAGATAACATATACATACTCATTATATTTAGGAATATGGTTCAGCTTCAGAAGCCACTCAATGGCTTCTGCAAAGGTTGTACCTACATTAGAAATAAAGTTAAGAGCTGTGATTTGTTCCCATATGAATAGTGAGAAGGGACATCTAAAGAAAAGATGTTCCCTTGTCTCTGTCTCGTTTGCACAGGGTACACAGTCTGCACTGATTGACATGAATTGAAGTCGATCTGCAGTACATAATTTGTTTAGAACCATTAGCCATAGTGTGGTAGAGGAACTAGGCATGAGTGATTTGTGCCACACAACAGGAAACCAGGTCTGTCCGGCGCTGTTAGGATTCTGCCACTTCCTTACTTTTGAGCTGATAAAGGTATTAGGGGACAGATTGAGGCATTGGAAGTAGTCCTCTCTTTGCGGGTTTGGTTGATAATTAGGACTCAAGTAGTGAAGCTTTGCTGGAATGTTCCATTGATTTACAGGGAGGATAGATTTAACCTTAGCATTGATAGGAACATTTTGCTATAGTTGACGTGCCTAAGAATGCCCAATTAAGGACCCATGACCTGTCCAATTATCAAACCAAAAAAAAGCCTTCTCCTCATTCCCCACCTTGCATGAAACTATTGGTTGAAGCATAGGTCTTAACTTTAGTAACTAAGTCAAAGGCTAAGAGAAAGATGGCTTAATATAAATAGATCAGATATTAAATCCTTTCAGGATATAACTATTTAGCCATTGGATCCATATTGAGTTCTTTTTAAGGAGAATATTCCAGAGGTTCTTGAGGAGAGCTGTCCTATTGAAAGATGCAATGGAAATCACTCCTAACCCCCCTTCTTCTTTCCTTTTACAGACATCTTTCCATTTCACCTTAGCAAAGTGATGTTCTGAACTAGGGTTCCCCCATAAGAATCTTCTGAAGATTTTTCGTAATGGATTTGATTACCCCTTTTACTAGTGATATATTTAAAGACCAATAGATGTGTAGGAAATTTAGTACCGCTTCGATTAGTTGTAACCTCCCTCCATATGAGAGCACCCGATTGGACCACATTCCTATTCTCCTATGAATCTTATCTATCAAAGGGGAACGTTCCAAATATAGAATTCTTTTGGTGGTTATGGGAAGTCCCAAATAAGTTAGTGGCACAAGTTTCCTGGTCATTCCTGTATTTGTGAAATTCTGGCCTCCATTAAGTTAGCTCCAGCAGTTAGGATAAACTAGCTTTTATTAAGATTGATCTCCAAACCTTATAGGTCCCCAAAGACAGACAAAGTAGACATGAGTAGCTCAACAGAATTGACATGTACCTTAGAGAAAAGCAGTAAATCATTTGCAAAACATAGGTTAATCAGCCCAACCTTCTTGCATTTAATATGAAATTTGAAGGCCCTACTATTCCCAACTTTCTTTCGGATTAACTAGCTAAATACTTCCATACAGAGGATAAAGAGATATGGTGAAATAGGGTCTCCTTATCTTAAGCCCCTTGCACTTCTGAAAACTTATGTTGGAGTACCATTAACCAGTATGGAGTAGGTAGGAGTCGTTATACACTCTTTCACCCACTTGACAAACTTGTAAGGAAATCCCATTAATCTTAGAGTCTGTAGGATAAAATCTCATTCAATATGGTCAAAAGCTTTCTTGAAGTCCACTTTGAGGATACAATTTGGTGGACTAATTTTCCTTTGATATCCTTTCATCAATTCCTGCACCAGAGAAAAATTATCACCAATTCTTCTACCTTGTAAGAAAGCACTTTGATTATCTGATATTAGTAACTCCAACACCACCTTCAGCCTATTTGCTAGGATTTTGGAGATAATCTTATAGAGGAAGTTAGTACATGCAATAGGCCTATAGTCATCTAATGTAAAGGAACAAGAAGCTTTAAGAATCAGGCATAAGTGAGTGGTGTTGATTTCTTTCAGCAATTTTCCCCTAGAGAAGAATTCCAATAATGCATTTTTGACCATTGGACCTGTATCTTGCCGTGTCCTTTGAAAAAAGTTACCATTAAAACCATTTGGGCCAAGGGATTTATTCATATGCATATGAAAAACCACTTCCTCTATTTCTTTTTCTTCCACTGGTTTGATTAGAGAAGCAGCTTGCTCCTCGGAGAGTTTCTTGTTTATAAAGGAATCAAAAGGGATAGAATTAGAAAGGATCCGAGAGGATCCATAAAAGTTGTTCAAGTACCTCTTTGCCTCCTTCAGAAGGTCCTTTAGATTAGTCACTACCTCCCCATTTTCTAGCTTTAGGGAGCAAATTCTGTTTGTATTTCTTCTGGCTAAATCAAAATTGAAAAAAAAATTGAGCATCTTTCACCATCTTTTAGCCAATTAACTTTAGCTCTTTGTTCCATTAAACTGTCATGATTCTTTTCTTTGGAGATATACAACCTCATTAGGGACTTTTTAGTATTCAATAGGCTAGGATTAGATCCAAGTCCAACTGCTACTGAATTCTTTGCAGTTCCTCTCTAGCTAACGAAACTGCTTTTTAGGTGGAGCAAGTTCTTTTGTTCATTAAGGATTTCATCTCCCTTTTGATAGGTTAAGCTTCTGCACACACACAAATTGTTTTGTACCTATAATTGCTGTATCAATCCCTTATGAAGAGCTTCTGCAAACCTCTCATCTCCAATCAGTAGGTTATTAAACCGAAATGGACCTCTACGACCCTGGCTATAACATAGGCGTATGATCTGAGAAAAGTAGGTCAAGGAAGGTAGTGACACGGTTCGGGTATTCAGTAACCCAATCTTGATTAACTATAGCCCTATCTAGTTTTTTTCTCAAAGCCCATCTACCCATTTGCTTGTTACTCCAAGTATAGAAATGCCCTTGGTATTTTAATCAAAAACTCCAATCTGACCCATACAGTCATTAAAATCTAGACAGTAGCTTCTGAGACTGAAGTTACCTTCAGCTTCTATTTAGTATAAAGTGGAATTAAAGTCTCCACATAGGAGCTATGACCCATTGATTCGATTTTGACATTGAGATATACTATCCCATAATTGCTTCCTCTGAAAGGCATGATTAGAACCATAAATGAAGGAGAGAAAGAAAGCAGTATTTACCTGAAGGAGATTACACGTCATGTGTATGTCTTGTGTCTCGGTGTTATGAACTTGAACATCCACCAATAATGATTCTCCCATATTCATGGGCTTAATGATTTGAGATAAAATTCCATTTAGAGCCCAATTTATTCAATAGTTTCATGTTTTCTTTTCTAATTTTCATTTCCAAATGAGCAAAAATCAATGGATTTGTGTTATAGAAAAAATCCCTTAAAGTTGAAAGCTTTTTATGGCAATTGATCCCCCTCCAATTCCATGCTAAAATTTTCATAATCAAGCAAAGTTTATTTTGGAGCCCTTTCTTTTGCTTCAATTAGATTTCCTCTTAACGACTGCCAAAAATTCACCAATAGTGGAATCCTCGTCCCTAATGCCCGTAGAAAAGTCAAGTTGTTCCTTTAAAACTATGTATTTAAGACTAGAGAGAAGATTGTCCGGTGGAATATTCGACAGTATTTTATCATTCCGAGTATCAACAGTGGCCTCAGCTGCTTGGCCACTAGGATTGGCTTCAGGAGAGGATTTTCCCTCAACATCTCTTGTATCTCTTGACTTCCCTTCCTCTTCTGTTGACATTAATATTTCCCTAGCTTCTTCTTGTTCCTTTATGCCTTATTCTTTTTTTGTTGTCTGCATGGGTGTGGTTTCCCCGTTTTACTCAACCTCACTGACTTTAGAACCAATACTCATTAGTTCTTCATAGTCCCCTCTAAGAAAAGTCTTATCCGTCGGGACCATTGTTTGTCTAGAGCAGTAAGAGACAGTTTCCATTGATATTGAACCGAAACACTATCCTCATAAAAAGATCCGTCAAGCCCTAATTTCATAATAAGAATTGTTTTCGTTAGGCTATTAGAAAGGTCCATGTTTATGCAGATTCTAGAATACCCCAACCTCTTTCTATTGGCTGTGTTATCATCTAAGCAAAGAGGTTTCCCAAAAAACTAGCAATCATGGTCAATCCTTTAGTTATCCAATATTCAAGAGGAACATTAAAAAGATTTACCCACATAGGAAATGATCTTCTTTCCTTGCAATCAAGTTGAAATCCTAGCTGCCATGGCTGCAAAAATAATAGAGAGTTTGCTATATGCCATGGTCCTTCTTCGTCTACCTTTAATGCTTGAGATTTAAATGTAAATATGAACAAAACATATTTTTCCTCTGCAATGACTGCCTCCACATACCCTTTGTTCTTCTATGACTTTTGAGCCCATCTTTGTATAACTAGGAAAGCCAGTCTTCTATCCTAGAAAAATCCAATGAGGCAATTTTCCCAGGATTTAACTCCCTCCTGAAGTGTTTCTATATTAGGAAAAACAATAGAGCACCCATCTTCTATTTTAGAGGGGCAGAAGTGCAGAGCAAGATCTGTTGAACCCCCTACAACTTGTTTCCAAGTTCTCCTTTCAGTCGATGGGTTGTGCTGGGTTAGGGAGAGAGTTGATGAATGCGGGGGAGGGGAGGCTGTAGGTACTAAGATTGACAATGTAGAGGTTGGAGATGGAGTAGGTAGTTTCAGGTTTGGATGAAAGGAAGAGGGTGAGGGTATGGGAGTTGGCGATGCAGGGGTTGGAGATGGAGAAGGTAGTTTTAGGTTTGGATGGGAGGAAGAGGGTGAGGGTAAGGGAGGAAAATCCTCCTTTTTTGTTGCTTGTTTTGTGTTAAGGCAGAAAGGCTGCATATTTTGCCGAGTTGCAAAACAGCAGATAGGCACTGGAAAAGGAAAGCCAGTGGGCTGAAAAGCTGGGGTGGATGAAAATGTCCCATTGGAGGCTTAGTTAGAGGGGAGATTCGACGGAAAGGGGAAGGGAAATGATGACGAGCAAGTTAGGAATAGTCGGAGTAGAAAGTTGAGAAGTGAAAAAAATGAGAGTTGCAGTAATGGAGGAGGGGGAGGCAAGGTCTGTGGGTGGGATGGAAGTCTCAAGGTTTAAGAGATGTCAGATCTTCTCTCACTAACCCATTTTGCAAGGTGATCACTCTTACATGAGTAACTTTCACTTATGTGTTCTTTTGAGGTCTATGTATTTTCTATCGGTCATAATAGATAACTGTGCGAGGTGAAGTTTTGATTGCTGAATCTGAGTGATGACAAACACATCAAAACTCTTAGATGGGAGCAATCATTTTGGGAATTGATTAAATGTCTTATATAGATGAATTTGCCTTTCTAACAATTTGTGGTATGAATTCTACGTGTGAATAGACATTGATCGACTTATATGGGCATTGTAATAGAATGCCCATATAAATTATTATTATTGTTGTTGTTGTTGTTTGTTGTAAAGTGATATATGTAATGTGTAGTAGTTTATCAAGACTTATCATTCAATGCTAAAATTGGCTATATATCTTTGGATTGTATTGCATCATATTATTTGGTGTTAAAATGAAATAAAAAATATTTTTTTATTAGTTATGATCTATTATTTAATATTTATCTCAAATAAATATAGGGTATACTTGATTTGTGATTGGTGGCTAATGTGCTATTGTGTTTTACAAAATTGAAAATTATACATTATGCATTATGCATTATGCATTTCTTAATAGATAATTTAGAGGAAGATCAAGTTTAAATGTGCAACCTTGTGAACTTTCTTTAGGTATGTCAATGAGCCGGCTCGCTACTCGCGGCTCTACTTGCGGGTGGGCTGACTAGCCTGTGGTTCGGGCTATGACCCGCCAGGCCACAGGAGGGTGGAGCCAAGCCGGGCTGGGCCTCCCATTAAATTTTTAAAGTGAAAAATTCAAAATGACATCGTTTTAAAAAAACATAGCCCGCTTAATCCGGGCCTAGCCGGAATTGTCATGCCTAACTTTCTTGCATATCAAATAGTGCAGGTGTGCTTTTTTATTTTATTTTTTATGATTTTTCTTAATTAGTATACATTAACTTGTTTTATCTATTTTCGAAGGAATTTTAAGATATTAGAGATGTAGAGGGAGTATAAGTTGCAAGCTAGTCTAGTTAGATTTTAGAGACATTTGGCATTTTGTTTATGAGATCTCTAATTGTTTTGAAATTATTAAGAATATTTAACACGTTTGTTATTTTTAGTGTAATGATGAGATTTAAGTGATTAATCTTATTATTAGATCGCGGTCACCTATGAATCTAATAAAATTGATTTGGGTTTAGATGTGATTAAGGATGAATGTCAAAATAAATCAGGTCGAGTTGGGCCTATTCAAGCTAGGGCTCGAGCTCTAGGTCAGGTAATTTCCAATTTAACCTAACCTGAGGCCCTCCGAAAACATTTGTATCTAGTTTGAAATTCAATTTGAATTTACTCGAGTGGTTCAAAATAACGTTATTTCAAGGTGAGGGTCAAACTATTCGAGTCAAACCTTAAGTCAATCTTCCAAACTCAAATTTGGTACTGTTTGGCCTTTATTTTGACTAAAGGACAACACGTAGCCCTTTGTTTTGCTTTGCGAGCGTGCCAGAAATTTAAAGTATTTCCAAACTAAAGAAATAAGGAAAAAGATTGCCCCTCATAATCTGACTGAAATCAAAACAACTGTGTATTGCCAGAAAGGGACAAAAATCTAACAGAAAGAACTTTGCTTTATTGATAAATAAATTGGCAAAACACAATGACTAAGAAATCGAAAATTTGTTGAGAACAATTGAAAAGAAAACGAATAGGCTAAGGAAAAATAAAAGATTGTCGAAAAAGAAATAAGCTAAATAGGTTCAAAGATTTGCTGAGATGCCAAGCTTTTGATATGTCAGAGGTTGGAGAGCCTTCTTTCTGCTTCGAAACTTCTATTTATAGCCAACGATGATGAGTGTCCTACTGTAATTCAACTTGTAATCCTGATAAAATTTTATCTTTCTAGATAAAGATAAAGATTTGGATA